>JAOQML010117999.1:0-21845 GCA_027568935.1 Erythroxylum urbanii
AAAGTCTTAAAAATTGTAATAAATTTAAATTAATTCATTTTTTAACAATTATAATCATTATTAAATTCAAAATTAAAATTTATCACTAAATAATATTAGCTAACAAAAAATTTTGTCACAAAAGGTCATTAGCTATATATACAGCACGTCGTTAAAGACGTTTCGTTATAACAACATATTAGTAGCTAAAAGTATTTTGCTACCAAAACAAAATCGTCACAAAAACCTATTAGCTACCAAAACCTAATTCGTCGCAAATAGTTTTTACCTACATTTAAGAAGCGTTTTTAAAAACGTTTCCCTACAATAAGAATTTAATAGCTAAAACTATTCTGCTACTAAAATAAAATCATCACTAAAAACAATTACCTATGAGTATGCTTTAGTAGGGAAAAAGTTTTATCTACGAAACATAAACGTCACACACAACTTTGTATGACGTTCTTTATTATCGTTGGTTGTGTCGAAAACACTTTTTTGTGACGACTTCAGGAAAACATAGCGGATGTTGTTTTGCTACCGGGATTCAGCGACGATATTTTTTCATCGCACATTAGTATTTGCGACGATTTGTTATTCTTTATCAATGTTTAATTTTGTTGCTAAATGTTCTATTTGTTGTAGTGGGAGTATATATCGATCATCATGATTTCAGTAATTTTTAAAACAAAACTAAATCTCTGCCAGCATACTCACAACAATGTACAATTATTATACCACAAATTCTTATGGTAAAGAACAGGAATCTCAAACCTTTTCAGGAAGTTCTCATCCTTTTTCAAAACTTCAGATAGGCTTTAAATATATGGAAATAAATGTATATAACAGCTGAATCACCTCTAGTTTTGGTGCAAAGCTAAATAGCATTGGATGCTGTTACAACTACATCTGAAATCCATATGAGTTGAGAGCATTCCTCTCTATATTAGTAGCAATTTTAGTGGATGTCATCTTTATAACACTAATCCATTGACGTGGGTTTTAATAATGATGTCCTTTAGATCAATGAAAATATACAAAATCAATAAAACATTACGGGTTTAAGTGGTTTATGTCTTATAATTAATTGATTAATTATATATTTTAGTATAATATGATTAAAATATTTCATCCAAATTTAATTGTTTAATTTATAAAATAATATCTAGATGATATTAAAATGGTATCGAAATCATAATTATCAAATTTGTATTGCATTTAAGTATTATTAATAAATTATCCATACTTGTTACTTTATTAAGATTATACATTAATAAAGTGAAAAGACCAACATATGTTACATTTATTTCTTATGAAGGAAGTACTCAATCTCATATATTCAAGTATAAAGATATTTAAGTAAATGTCTTAGTGTTTGTTAAGGAACAAATTTATTGAATTGACACAATATGAAAATTTTATATGAAAAATCAATTGTGTCTAATGGAATACTCACTATAATAATTATGTAAGTGACCATGTAATTTGAGATCTCCGATTTATCTAATGTAGAATTGGTATATTTTGATACTACCTAAATCTTATCCTAATAAAGCAAAACTCACTTAGAAGTTATTAAACATGGTATGAATTATATGGATGTATTTTAATGATCAATATACGATCGTCACCTTATGTAATTAGGGTAAATCTTCTATAATTCTTGATGTAATATTGATTTATAAAATTCTTGGCTAAGATAGAATAATGCTTTGAAATTTATTTTCAAATGTCATTATAGAAATCAAATACTAATGTTAAAGAACTAATATGGTTGGACTCAAATATAATAGATATTATTTCCATATATTATATTAGATTAGAACATTACATTATATAACGAAAGGACTGAATCATACAAAAAAATTATGTACAGAAAGGTTAGTCAAAATCACTTTAACCTGTCTAATACTCAGGCAATCATAATGCATTGCTAGATATCAATCTTAATATATGGATATAATTTGTTTAATTAAACTTGTCCCTTACCACCCAAAAGCCAACAACCACTAATCCTTCCCTAAAACCACCAAAATTACCTTCCTTTTATAGTAAGCTAACCACCACCATAATGGATATGGAAACCTTAAAATCAACCCAGAAACAAACTTGGAACCCACACCTGCTATAATAACCATGCCCTTCTAGATTAACACCACAGACTTTCCCCCACTGAAAGCAACCTCAAAAAGGCAGCAACAAGGAGTGGAGAAAGGTAAGACCATATAGAATTCCATCGTAGGTGACTTTGGGAACCTGGGCAACCTGAGATATGTGGATTTAGATGTTAAAGAGCCAATCTAAGCCTCTTTAGAGGTGCTACAGTAAGGAGCAAGGAAGTGGAGCACATGATTCTTGGGTTTTTTCTTTGAGAAAAGGTTAGATGGTGAACATAATGGTTAATGAAGATGAAATATTTGTGTTCAAATTCAACTCTAAAGAAAATGCTCAAAAGTGCTAAAAGCAGGGTTATGGCATACGATGGGTTACATAATTCTACTTAAAATGGCAGCTCGGTATTACACTAAACAGAAGTAATCTGGAATCAATTCCACTATAGGTTAACATTCACAAAGTACCCTTAGAATACTGGTCTATAAAGGGTATGAGCTACATTGCAAGCAAAATAGGTAAGCCCATGGGATTAGATGAAAACACTACTTTAATGAAAAGAATTGATTTTGCTAGGGTGTGTGTAGATGTTGACATTACAAAGAACTTACCTGACACTCTTAGGATTATGAAGTTAAAGGAGAATGGAGAACTTGAAGAGTTACATACATATGGAAACCAAAATCTAAAGAAGAGAAAAAGATATGGAGCAAAAAAAAAACCAAGAGGGGAAGCAGGTAACTGAGGATAGTTCAGCTGATAAGGAGTTTGACCTTAGCAGAAAGAGAGATACAAAGTGATGAGCTGAACATTCATAGCATGAATCAAAAAGAGGACAACATGCCAAGAAAAAGGAAATAAATGGTTGAAGATTAGGGAATGAGACAAGAAGAAGAGATAATTGGAACTCCTTTGATGGAGAGAAGGGAAACTTGAGGCATTAAACAAGATACAAATTCTACTTCCCCCCATTATGAATAAAAAATCAAAAAGGAAAAGTCAAGAAAGAAGAAAAAATGATGTAGTTAGTAGATTGGAATGTTAGTAGGCTTAATAGCTTTAATAAACAACTTGTAGTTAGGGAAATGGTTAAAAATAGCAAAGCAGAATTTGTTGGTTTGTTGCAAATCAAAATAAAGGAGAAAATGGAGAAAACATTATGGTTCCTATACAAGTGATAGAAGGTAATTTCTAAATCATAACCATCACGTGAATGAGAGAGTAATAATAGGTTACAACCCTTTGAAATTGGAAATTGTTAAGCAGATTGGTATTGATAAACTAATCCACTATGAAGTGTTGATAAAAGATACTAGAAAGGTAATTGCTATCTTTACATTACATGCAGTAAATTATAAATTCCAAAGGCAGTGTGTGTGGGGTGAAATAGCTCAAATCGGTAATACCATCAGGATCCTATTAAACAAAGCTAGGAGACTACAAATTTACACTAACTTTGAATGAAACTTGGGAAGGGAGAAGCTAGAAGCAATAAGAACACAGAGAATTATAAGAAATTGTAGGGAGAACATGGCTGACAGACTTGAAGTGCTATGAAAATACATTTATGTAGAATAATAAACAAATTGACTGTCGGTTTTGCTGAGGGAACTTGATAAATACATGGTAAATAATAATTGGTTAGCTCACTTGCCTCTAAGCAATGCTAATTTTGATGATCCTAATGTTTCAGACCATACTCATATAATAATGGATCTTATAACCAATGCTTATAGAGGAATGCCCCATTTAAAATTTTGAATCATATATTAAGGGAGGGCTGAGATTGGAGATTCCAAGATTTAAGGGATACAAGCTAAGCATGAAGTTGAAGGCTTTGAAGGATAGGTTGAAAATACTTGGTAGAGAAACCAAAATTCCAAAACAAAAAGAAAAAGCAAAAGTATTGGAGGATTTACATAAATGTTAGAAAATGATGCCAGCAAGACTTAAAGATAATCAATTAAGGAAAGAGGAAACTAAATTGATAACCAATAAACTGTTTAGGAAAAAATTAAGAATGACTTGGTTAAAGGAGGGTGAGAAATGCATAAAATATTTCACGAGTTCCATCACAATAAAGAGAACCTTATTAAATTCTTGGTAGATGATACATGCCAGAATTGTCAAGAACAAAAAAGCAAGAAAATGATTACTTTCGGGAACTTTACCAAACTATTTAGAATTGAAGTTGATGTGAAGAGAATAATAGAAGAAGTGATAAAGGGAATCAAACAAATAGTTGAAGAGGACAAGATAGAATTGGTAAAGGAAGTAACAAGAGAAGAGATCAGAGAACCTATATTTTCAACAAACCTTGACAAATCTCCAGGGCCAGATGGATACAATTGTAGATTCTTTCAAAAAATTGGCAGATCTTGGGGAAAGAAGTAGTAAAAGCAGTGCAAGAGTTTTTTCAAAAAGGAACTATTATAAAAGAGTAGAATAAAACATTTGTGAGTCTCATTCACAAATAAAGTAATGCCAATAGATTAGAGCAATTTAGGCCAATTGCTTGTTGCAATGTTCTCTACAAAACTATCACAAAGATTCTTTTAAACAGGCTAAAATCAAGCTTAGGGAAGATTATTACAAAGTTCTCCTAACTTGTTGCAATGTTCTCCATTTAGTCGTACTCACTCTTTCACCTTATGTTAGGAATAAATGGAGGACTACTTACAAAGGAGAAGATCAAGTTCTGTATCAATTCTTTGAATTGTGAACTTTGCAACTCTAATTTGGAAACAATGGATCGTATTATGACAAGATGTAGGTACACCAAGAGAAATTGGGGAGGATTGCATGGAATTCTAAATATAATAAGATTAATAGCCTCTTAAGATGAGGTAATCACTTAGTTAGGGTATCTAAAAATGGAAAATAAAGCAAATTATAAAGCACAGAAGATCAGCTGAGCTTTAATGGTGTATCACCTCTGGAAAGAAAGGAATTACAGAATTTTCAAGAAAGAGATGAGCAGCACAGAGTTTTTATATCAGAAAATTATACTTCAATGTAGAATCTCCTTTATAACAAGAGGCATTGCTGCTAATCTCTTCGCCAATATAAAGAAAAGATGGCTACTGGATTAAGCTACTTTTACCAAACTGGTTGCTGGGAATCATAGCTTTCAATCTATAACTTTTTAATCTATAATGGTTGTATATAGTGATTATTTAATGAAATTGATTGCCTTTCGAAAAAAAATTAATGGATCATACATAATTGATAGTTTAAGAGAGAAAATGCGATTTAATCAAGACAAACTTAATTATAAAGTCTGAGAAACTTTAGGGTCAAATGTAAAATATTTGATAAATAGATATCAGTATTAGATATTATGTTTTATTAGGAATTAATTGACATTTAATTAGAATTAAGGTAATTATAATTAAATTTTCAATTAAAAATAATTAGAATTAGAATTAATTATAATTCTAATTAAACTTTCATTGAATAAAATTCTAGTTAATTAAATTACTAAAATATCATATATATGAGTTCATACTTTTGGCATACGCTTCTCTGCCCCACTTTTAGAGTTCTCTTAACAAATTTTTGTGAAAACTATTAGATGTTGGACATTTGTGCAATTATGGAGGTTTTCACATAATTTATAGATTCAAAAAAAGATTTTAAAAGAAATCAAGTTTAAAAAAATTGCGTTATATGACATGAACTTCACTACATTTACCAATTAATCATATTATGGTTAATTATATCAAGCTCCTTGTTGTTTGCATATTTTTCACTTTACTCTTTTAAAAAACTATCATTTATCCCTATAAGGTAATGTTTTTGTATCACCTATACCCCTGGTGTCATTCTCTGCTAAGAAACTTAAAGCAAAATAGCAAATGATGTCATAGTATTTACATTATATGGCGCAATTAAGAGAGGTGTATGACATATAACAACTACATAAGCAATACATTTCTCTAAACAAAGGCTATATTAAGATATTGTTATCTGTACACGAGTTTTGTAAACCAATATACACTAATATATGTCACCGTTATTAGATGCCATTTTGTCCTTGTCAACCATAACTTCTCAAGTGATAAACAATAAGACTAGTCAATAGCCAAGAATAATGTTGGAAAATCAAATTGTGATCTCATTATGTGTAAAATAAAAGATCACTTTAATTCTACGACAACACTATAATTCTACGACATGCTTAATCCATAAACATAATAAATTATGAATCGTAAATAATACTTTAAGCTCAATTTCATTTTCTATTGCTCCCCTCAAATTCATAAATTATGTGAAAATCACCATAGTCATGCACAAGTATATGATCTCTAACTTTTTTTTAGAAATATATGATCTCTAACTTGATTAAAATTTGAACAACATTTTTAAAGTGGCATTCCACCTTGATCAAAGATTTATCAAATCAATACTAATTAAGAATAATGAAATATTCTCTTAATTATTTTAGGGTGAAGAATCCTATGTTAATCACTAAAGACCATTAATTTATTTCATATTAAATAATTACTAATTGAACTACCCTTGACTAGGGAAGGACCTAAGTAGTATCAAAATATAATAATCCTTATATAACATACTTTGGAAATCTAGAGTCAAATGATTACTTATGTAATCATCACAATGAGCATTTTCATAGAAACACAAGTAATAGTTAATATAAAACTCTCATATGGAGTTAGTTTAGTGCAGTCATTTTCTAACAAGCACCCACACATTTGTTAAAGTATTTCCATACTTTAGTTGATGACATAAGACTACTTCTATCATAAAGAAGAAATATAATTTGTACTAGTCTTTTTGAAATACTAATGTATAGTTTTGATAGAGAAATGATTAGTAATAGTTCAGGAATAATACTTAAATATAATATGCATCTCATAATTATGGCCTCATCATAATTTTATTTGCAAAGTATATTTATCCCTTAGACTTTATCTTATTAGTTAATTTAACAAACATGAATAAGATGCTGAGTTTATTTAATTAATTATGTCTTAAATATACAACCAGTAAATTGGATATAGAGTATAAACCAATAATCTCCCACTTATATTAAACCAATCACTTAAGTATCTTATATTATAACTGTATATGATGATCATGTTACTACTGGAACATTGGTGTAGTAAGAGAATTCTATAAGATTCTCTTTAGAGAGCACTTTTTTAAACCTTACAAATTTTAACTTATTTATCATCATAAGTAAAAGGAATTAACCAAATGCCTATTTAGATTATTGATGAGAACTTAAGATGAGACCTTAGCTTCATTTGTATGCCTAATGACTATTGTTCAATATTAAATTATTGTTTGAACAATACAAGGAATATACCAATTTTATTAAATAAATTCTCAATCTGAATAACCATTTTAAATAATCAAAAATGCATTATGGCTTAATTACTGAGTGATGTTATATTAGGACCTTTCTAACTTAGAATAACATTGTTAATAATAAATATTCATTACTTGGACTAACTTTTTTCTTTATCAAACTAAAGTTGAGATCCGTCAATATTCAATTAAAGAACTTCAAGATTTAAAGATATAAGAGAATGAATGTTTTTATTTTGTATTTTTTTAATTTTTGTTGGTTTTTTTATCTTGGTATAGACTAAATTAGAATAGATTTAGATGCGACAAAATTTAAAAGAATTTAGTTTGGTTAATCTTCTCTTTCAAGTCAATCATTTTTTGTTAGATTAGATAATACAAAGACGGTTATTACTAGTATTCGTAGTCTTCATAGGAACAATACTTGTATTCACTAAAATATACTATAAGAATGATAGGTCCATTTGCCTAATTGATCTTTAGTATTCTTTAGATTATGAAACATTAATTTTTTGGCATCATTTCCAAAGGTTAGGATATTAGGAATACTTTATTTTTATTAATATAATTAATTTTTATATTTATTATTTTGAAAATGTTTCTTAATTTCGTATTGTTTGTTGAATTTAAGATTTAGGTACCTTAATTTATGACTAGGAGTAGTCCTAGAGTAATATTTAATCCAGACCTAGAAATAAAAAAGACATTACATCAAAATTTACGGGAGAGAAACCTAAATGGTCAAAGGCAACAAAAAGTTCTAAGGTTAAGCTACCAAATATAATAACAAGAAAGTGAAGATGGTGTATTATAGGAGATTATGCTAGACTGTTATTTATAGGGACAAAATATAACATTACAAGGATAAGAGTGGAGACCAATGATTTTGAGATAAAGCTTAACATGATTTAGATGATCTATAATTTTGTGTAATTTTAATGGCTTACTGGATGTGGATCCAATGCGCATATTTCTTACTTTTTGGAGATTTATGATACTTTCAAGATCAATTGAGGCTGTTCCCTTTACATTAAGATAAAGAGCTAAAATATGTTTACAAATATAGTAGATTCTAAATGATATAAAAATAAGGGTTAAAGGATAGCAATACAAAGACAAAACTATCAGATAATAACAACCTAGACTTGAATGGTTTAATATTATGTGGAAAGGGTCTTGGATGCCTAAATCATCTTTTTTCACTTAGATAGCTACAAGACACAGATTATGGACTAAAGACAATATTTATGGTGTTAATGATTAGCTTTGCATACTATGCAATCTTAGCTTTGAATCCATCAGTCATCTGTTTTTAATATGTTTATTCCAAAATTATTTGGAGCAGGATATAACTCATGATGGAGTTGTATTGCCCTTACCAGGAGTGGCAAGAGATACTCAAATAGGCTGATAAGTTTCACAATAAGAAAATGGGAGAGCATTTAGATATCAAAATTTGTATAACTTGTTCTATTTACTCCATTTGGAGGAAAGGAAATAACAAGTCATTTAAGAACTCAAAAAGGGATAGTTATGAACTTGCTTACAAGGTTTGTTGTTGGACTAGGAAAATACTGCAACCCATGTCATAGGAAAGATGACAGCCTCTTTCAGAAGAAGATGGAGTTTAGAATGAGTTTATAATTTGTTGCTTCTTCTAATGCTATTCTAGAGTAGCATGAGTTTTAAATTCATTTCCTTTTAGTTACACAATTACCCTATACTTTGTTTTCTTTGATGCTTATTTTGTAACATGCCACTTCTATAGAGTATATACTGAACATCCAGAGGATATTCGAGAAAATACACTATGAGAATGGTACATTAGAATAGTCTCATAACTTA
Source organism: Erythroxylum urbanii (assembly GCA_027568935.1). Lineage (NCBI taxonomy): Eukaryota > Viridiplantae > Streptophyta > Magnoliopsida > Malpighiales > Erythroxylaceae > Erythroxylum > Erythroxylum urbanii. Next base: position 9,271 of record JAOQML010117999.1, read on the forward strand.
TTATGGCATCACATATAACACAAGTATTAAAAAGATCAACTTTTCCTATTTCATTCACAAACATAACTTACATTGTAACATTACACTTTATAATCCATATATTTACATTACCAAAAACATCTAAGAGTTTACTACTCTTTTACAAAATGTTCTATATGAAATGAGAAAAGTAGATAAACACAATCTACTAGACTCCTCAGATATCAGTTGACCAGACCTTTGAGTCATTCTTGTTCCAAAAAATCGACAGTACTAAACTTCTACTAGATTGCCTTAGAAGCTAGGTCTCCCTTATACCTGAAAATCAATGTTGCAATTTTGATGAGTTTGCGATCTTAATAAGTGAATCATCATCGATGTGGTCACTCAAGTTAGAACACAAACATCTCAGGTATCAAACCAAATTCAAAAGTATATCACAGTATCCAATTTTGTATACCATAACACCTTTCATCACATTTTAACAAGTATAATAGGTACACAACATCACATATCACTATATTAAAATAATTCAGTAATTCATTGCAATCATTCACACAATACATGTAAAGTTATATATGCAAATGCCTATGTGACTCCAATTTTATTTTACTTTGTTGTAACTGAGCGCCTATTTACTGTCCCGTATCAATTGTGGATATCAGGCTCATTTTATTTACTATCCCGTACCCTTTTTAGATTCCGAGCTCATTAATAACTGAGACTGTGACTCTTTGCGCACTTCCTGAGCTTAAAGCTCTTTTTCACGTTGGTCACTCCGGTCACAACTCCTTTATCTGATCATACATATCAATTTGAAAGCATACGCGTTTATTATTACACATGCAATTTGAAAGCACTTCCAATACATTCCTAAATATCAAACTCCTTGGAGAAACAATGTCCGAAATTATCACAATCATATAAGTAACAATTCAATAACTGAAATTTAAACAGAAACAAATAAATCATAGTGAGAAAACATCCAGGTTAACTTACAATTCGCTCCAGATAAGGTATTGCCTTGATGACCTAACAATGTTTGGATGCTAACGATCAATTTATGCTTCTTTAGTCATACAATACACACATATTTTACACATTGCGAAGTTGATCAATCATATAAATATTCAATTATGCACATGTATATATGTTATGCTCAATGCATGCTCAATTAAATTTCCGGGTATGTATCCTTATTCATAAATCTTTACCATTCATACATCATAGCTTGGATATAACTAGTTTGCAATTAGGTTTATACCTTAAGTAAACTTGATTATTCTAAATTCATTAACCATACATTCATCAACCCTTTTCTAGCATTACATATATTCACACAATTTCCCAATTCTCATTCATTCATTCCTAATAGATTACTCATATCCTTTGGATCACATTTGTATTCATAAGAACACCTTTATTCCTTTGACAACTCATAATTTCCATATTTAGATACATTGATATCAAAATAATCCATTCCTTAAGTTATAACATTAATTAACAACCTAAACTTATCAAACCCTTAACTAGTTAATCAGGCAACTATCTAAGTTCATTTGAAGCCTCAATCAATCCTTAGTTAATTCAACAATCAAACAAAACATAATTTTTCACTTCAAAGAATTGCCCATAATTATGGGAAGGAGCCAATGCAACTTCTACAATCATGGGATGAGTAAACTGAAGGTTCACCATCCATTTACTTCAATTGTTTTTCTATATTCTAACACCTTTATACCAAATTCAAAACATCTTCATAATAGTACATTAATTATACCTTAATTATACTCCAATTCCTCATCAATTTCATCTCCAATTCTAACTCAAAATTATTCAATTGGCAGATCATAAACTATTGCATTTCATGCATCAAAACAAAATAGAAACTATCATTCACTATCATACATATAGTCCTAGTTCTTTCGCATTTTAAGAACAGTACACTAGCACCTTGCATAAATTCACCTTCATTATAATTCAAATCCTAATCTAATTCATCCATATAACAACCTATAACCTACATTTTTATACATTAAGGACAAAGCATAAAAGAATCCAAGTTCATCCATCATATTCCAACACATTTCATCATCAGCTTCATATACAATCCATCCCAATTCAATCATCATAATCTTTCTATTAAAACATGTCATAAACATCAATAATTTACTTGTTTAGCTCAAGTTCCATCTAAATTCATCAAGTTAACCTAGCCCTCCATGCATGCAAGATCATCATAAATTCAAGGTGGAAATAGGTTGGTTTTTGACAAGGATAAAAGACCACAACAAGAACAATATGTGTTAATTCTTTACCTAACTTTATGAAGGGTAAAAGTATGATTTGGTGTGGCAATTTAGCAAGAATTAAACCAAAATGTAGATATGTGAGATAGAAGCAAGTTTCGGTAGAGAGAAAAGAAGAAGATGGTGAATGTTCCAGCAGAAACACTTTCTGCATTAGCTTAATTCAACTAGGTGCACAGTGTCACCATGTTTCAATGACGTATGTCATTAGGCATGCATTCCATTTTTCACATATATAAGTTCCCAAATGTCACCAATATGCTAGGCCATTTGTCACTCAAATATTGTTACCATATGTTAATTAATTACTTATGTCACTAAAGTTTCCATACCAAATGTCACTCATTTTTATAGGCTTAGTCATCTTAATTTTTCATATGTCAACTTATCTAACCACTTGACTTTTTCCTAAGCTAAATGTACATTTTAATTTATCAATTTTCCAATTGTAACAATTAATTCCAATTTTACTAATTATAATCCACCAAACCAAAATCCAAGACAAAAATAATACACAATTCACATCATGATCATTTTAAACATTTCAGACCCTAGAACATGTCAATTGAGTGCACATACAATCTTTGCAATGTTTCCTAAATCATGATTTATGTGTGTATTTGAATATTATGCATGATGAAATGCATTTCATAAATTTTGAATGATATTACTTATGTGTAATAGTCTAAGGTTCTAACCCTTAGTATGGAAAAATGCTATTATATATTTTTGAGCTTGAATGAATTTTTCACTTTTTAAAAAAAGAGTAAGGACAAAAGGCAAGCAATATAGACTGCAAAAAATATTGAATAAAAAGGAATATATAAAGAAGAACTCAAAAAGGAAATTAATAAGGAATCAAGAAAACAAGAACAAGAAAAGAAACAAATAAATTATAGATACAACTTAATTTTCAAACAAAAGCTCTAATACCAAGCTAATGTAAACCTAAGGATAAGACCTTGAAGCTCAAAAAACTTAATTTGCAATCAAAGTATAAGGAAACAAAAACCAAACTAAGGATGGAACCTTGACTCAATGATTATATGGAATCATGAATAAAAGGTAAAAAAGAATTTTGACCCATCATTATGAAGAAACAGAACCAAGATTATAAGATGATTCGAACACCATAAGTAAATAGCTTGATAAATTGAAATTTTTTTTGAAGAAACAAAGAAAAACTATTATGACTATATTAACGATGAATAATGTTTGTCTAATTGAAATAAATAGACCCTTGAGTACTTAAACATAAAACTAGGTTTTTAACACATAAATAAAAAACCTAAAGTTGAGCATGGTCTAGGAGACAATTATTACCTTATCCTTATTGCTTATGAACATTTATCGTTAGTAGGCACGATCTAAGACATGTCTATACATGAGGTTATAAATCTCTTAGTAATTTTATAAAGTTAAACACAATTTAAGGTACAATCATGTCATGTTTCAAATTGTGTTTTTATTATAACTACAACTCCTACATCTAGAGAGAGGCACAATCTAGACCACACTCATTTAGATATCGTATTTAGTCAAAGATAAGAATTTTTCCTCTAAATTTTCTCTATCTTTAGCTCTTATGATTATTTTAAACCTACATGCAATGGATCCACTATTATGGGCTAACTTACTTACATCATACCACTTCTTACCAATATGAAAGTGATTAGGAGTTTCTTACTTTATGTAGGTTTTTATAGGATTTTATCAAGGATTTCTCTAAAACCAACCTCTGTGAAACATATTGAATAAAGATAGGGTGTTCCATTTTTATGTTGATTGCTTGAATGCATTCAATATATTGAAAAAGGAATTGGTGTTAGCACCATATTTTAGTTTTTAAGTTGGTTAAAGAAAGGAGAAAAATTTAAATGTTATTTATTCTGCTCTTATGACTCTGATTGATGCTTATTTCAACCATTTAACTATTGAAAAATCATTGCTTGTTCTTATATTTACTCTTGAAAAGTTTAGGTCTTATCTTCTAGGTTCTAAGCTGATTGTCTACATAGACCATGTAGCCATCAAGTACTTGTTGATTAAAAAGAATGCCAAGCCACAATGGTTTGCATAACAACTATTGATATAAGAATTTGATCTTGATATTAGAGATAAAAAGGGATTTAAAAATGATGCTATAGGTCATTTGTCCAAATTAGAGAGTCCAACGAGTACAAAAAAAATTGTTCATCAATGAGAGCTTTCTAGATAAGCAGTTTTAGTTGTTCTTTATTATGAACATTTTGTGAACTATTGATTTAGTTACATTATTCCACTTGGTTTAATCTATAATCAGAGGATGTCAATAACTATCTGTGAGAAGAACCAATATTATTCAAGACTTGTGTAGATGAAATGCTTAGGAGATGTATTCCTAAAGAAGAACCTAAGGACAACCTTGATCATTTTCAATTTATAGAGTGTAATGGTCACTTTAGTACATCAATGAAAGTTAATAAGGTATGTCAATCATGTTTCTATTAGCCTAGTATGTATTAGGATGCTAGATATTATGTGAGCATATAAGATACATGTCAAAGAGATGACAATATCTCTAGGAGAAATGAAATTACTTTGACTAATATTCTAAAAGTTGAATTGTTTGATGTATAAGATATTGATTTTATGGGTCAATTTCCATCCTCCTTAAACAATCAATATATTCTAATTATGTTTGATTATAAATCTAAATATATTAAAGCTATAAAATCTCAGACTAATAACTCTAAATTAGTGATGAAATTTATGAAGAGAAACATCTTCTCTAGGTTTGGTGTACCTAGAACAATAATTGCCTACTATCTTTAGTCTAATGATTAAATAGAAAATGCAAACAACAAATTGAAAAAGATATTAGAGAAAAATGTTAGCATTTTAAGAAAGAATTGGACATTGAAATTCAGTAATGGACTTTGGGTTTAGAGGATAACTTTTAAGGCACCATTAGGTATATCTCTGTATAAACTTATATTTGGAAAGCTCTTATGATCGTACTTTCACATACTTCTTTTCTTGTTTAATATATAGTTAGTAGGACAAAAGAGGGTAAGTAAATATGAAGGAAAACAAAGTAGTTTAACATATAAAAATTGGATTAATATTATACTGGGATTAATATTTGCTCTTTGTTTCTTGATTGTACTTATGCTTTATATTTTCTTCTTAGGATAGTTAGTATGTAAAGTGGGATTAGGCATGAACTTTTAAGTGTACTTTGTTTATTATGAAACTCTAGTATTAGTATGGCTATACATAAAACTAAATATGAATTTTCTTGTGATTATCCCTTCATATCTAATTCTAAACATGGTTGAAGTAACGTAATAGTATAATAAAAATGATTATCTATATATTTACTTTTTTGTCTAATGTTGCTTAGTGACTAGGGTATTCCTCACAAAAGTTTACTCTTTTGTCAAACAATGACTTTGAATATGAATATGCTTAGCACTTTAAATTTGTGACATGTTAAGTAATCGGGTCCACTCATCATAAATGTTTGCACTCATGTAAAAAGGCAAGTGATATATTAAATAATTGAAGAAATTAAAAAATAAGATGATTGAAATCCTAATCGTTACCATTGTTTACATTAGATAATAAGGATGATTACAAGTAGAGTTGCTCCATGAATTACTTATGTTAGTCATATAATGAGCATGATTAAGCTTCAGATTATGAATGAGCATTGATATAAAGAATCTAAATGTGTTTAGCCCTCTTTATTCCTTAACTACTATGTATTGAGTCTATTATTTAAGGCTTGCACAACAGGAACTAGGAATCAGGATTTTAATCATAAATATGCTTCATTACTTTATCTTGATGGTTTCCTTTACTTGAAAAATAAGAAAATGCTTAAGTGTAAGAATATTTGATTTAAGAATATTGTGCATGCATTTATGAAAGTAAATACTTGGATTTTTCTATAGTTTGTATAGAAACTACTTAGATTCAATACTTAGTTAGTTTTTATTTAATTTGTTAGGTAATTTGAATCATAAGTTATTTTTTAAGTAATTGTGGAAAAACATGGAGGACTTTTACGTATTAATTTAAGAATAAGATTCATCTTTTCTGAACATGTTCTTACAATTGGGCATATTATTGCCACATCCCTCTCTGGATGTGAAAAGTGGGTGAGATGATTAAAGAAACCTAATATGAAAGTAAGGATTAGAGAAACATTCTTATACATAAGCATGTTAGTGCTCATTTCATTTCCAAAGAAGTTATTGTGTTGAATATGTTCTCAAACACTAGCTCTCTAGATGAAAGATTAAATTTATAGTGCTGAAAATGGTCTAAAACATATATGTATTCCAGCTCATATTCGTTGCTAATCTATATGATATAAAGACATGAAAAATCCTAATTTAAGGGTAGTTTTTAGAGGGTTTTAAGTTGAAAAATTTTAAACTAGGTTTTTGTTAAATGAAGAGGGAGAGAAACCCTAAAGCATAAGGTTTGCAACTGTCTTCAAAGAGAAAAAAAAGATCTAGCATCATTCCAATAAATTGGAGAACATCAAAATATTGAAAATCACATTAGAAAACATATTTATGATTTTGATAGTTTTTATGTTTATATTTATTGTTTCAAGGCTGATGAATATCTTAACCCTTCTGATGTATAAATAAGGGGAACCTTAATATTGTCTCTGTAATGGTTTGATTTCAATTATTTTGTGGAAGATTATCATAATTATGAAAAATATTTGTTTTTCTTAATATTGATTTGATGAAAACTAGGATTTGAATTAGATCAAAATTTATAAGCAACGGTTTGAGAAAATATGTTTTATTGAACTAGGGATTGATATTAGGAGTTACATGGGATGATAGAGATAAACTTAACATAGATCTTTGTCTAAACCTTTTATAAAATTTAACATGTCTTAATGTGTCATTTAAGGTTTAATCAAATAGATCTATTGGTTAATGGATATTAAAATCAGTGATTGAGAGGGAGCAATTTATCAATTTAGGAATTTTTTGGTCGAAGCGATAAAGTCTCTAAAATAACTTAAACATTAATATGAAGATATGTTAAGTAGAATTCTTATCTAGAAGGTATATTTTATCTAATTTCTTCTCTTTGATTTTTTTTCTATTGGAAACTTGATATGCCTTAGGAAAATTTTAGGATTAAATTAGATCACTTCTAATCTAATTGTTGACAAGATAATTGTAGGAAAGTTAAATTTAGAACTCATTAGATCCTAACAAGAATGATACTTTAATGGTTGCTATATTGCTATAAGATGATAAGTGCACTTACCTAAATTGATATTATTAGCGTTAGGATGATTTGGAACACAAACAACAACTGACTACTAGGACATTAGTATTAAAAGTAGACTAAAAAATAACTATAGACATTGAGGTAGGTAACAAATCTTATGAAATTTTCTACATAATCGGATATTGTCTTTCATTCAACTTCCATTATAATAATATATCAAAATTCTCATCAAATTTTTAATAAAATAATTATCTAATTTTATTCAATTATATGAAATCCTCGCACCTTTTCCCTCATTATTCTTTTAAACTAAAATTCAAACTAATAACTTTCTTATTTGATGAGAATGTGTCAACAAAAGCTCAACCTAAAATTAAACTGATGTGATAAGTCCCTATACACATTCTTAATTAGTAATAAAAAAATAATCATATCATAATTTCAGTAATCATTTAACTTGTATTAAAGCTCAATCACTATAAAACTTTTAAAAAATAATATTCAATTGTAACAAGATTGTACTTTGGATCAAAAGTAGTAGTAACTTTCAAAGTGTTAAAATCATATTTCAATAACTGTCAAATTTTCTTTAATCTTCTTTTTCCATTATTTAAATTCAATCATTTGAAGAAATAATATATTCAAATACTACTAATATTTGATTTTGCAAATGTTGGAAAATTGAATTTAATAATTTAGATATTTTCTATAAAATTAACTCAAAGACAATGTTAAACACTTGTAATTTTTGATAAATTTCCTTTTTTAACTTCCATTTTAGATCGATCCAAAACAATTATAATAGGAATCATATCGTTTCAACCTAATATGCACACCAATACATATAATAGTTACATTAAGCATTTTAAATGTAAAAATGCAACTTTTTGGACAATCTATGCATAACTTTCTAATGAAAAGAATGCATAATTTTCTTGTTGTTTCCTCAACCTCTAAATTTTACTTATTGCATTCCAATATACTAAACTATCTTGTTTTTTTATCCCTTTTCTTTCACACTCTACTCATTACTATATTTTATAAAAATATAAATGTTATTGCCTAAGTTGATATTATTAATGTTAGGATCATTTAAAACACCAAAACTCATTATTTGGCCATTTGTATTAAGATTTGATTCATAAACAGCTATAGATGTTGGTATAGCTAACAAATCTCATCCAATTATCTACATAATCAAATACAATATTACAGTCAACTTCTACTATAATAATATATCAAAATTCTCATCATGTATTTTTTAAACCTTTTCTTCCAATTAATATCCTATTTCATTCATTTATATGAAATCCTAGCCTTTTTCTCATAATTACTTCAAATTAAGATTTAGACGAATTACTTTCTCACTTGATTAGGATGTATCAATAGAAACTAAACTTCACATTGAACTGATATGATTGGTCTCTTTACCCATTCTTAATCACTAATAAGAAAAAAAAATATACCTTAATTTTTTAATCATATGAATTGTATTATAGCTTGATCATTAAAAAAATTTTTGGGAGCATATTCAACTATAACAAGCTTACACCTTAGACTAAAAAAAAATAATTGTTATAGTATTACTAATCATATTCTAATAATTGACAGTTTTTTCATCATCCATTTTTGCCATTTTTTAAATAACCTCATTTAAAGAAATGACCAACTCTGATAATGAAATTTGATCTCATAAATATTAGAAACTACATGTAACTTGTTGTATTTTTTTCGAGAAAAATACCAAGAGACAATGTTAAACACCTTTAATTTTTAGCGAAATCCTTTTTCCAACTCTTATTATAATCCTGTTGGAAACAAATTTATACTAGGAACCACATTATGTCAAATTAATAAACACATCTGTATGCTTAAAATCAACATCATGTATTTTTAATATTTTTAGAATTTACCTTTTTGGACAACACATGTATAAATTCCTAGTGTAAGTAATGCTTAATTTTCTTACTGTTTCCTTAAATTTCTTAACATATTTTTTTGTTGCACTTTAAAGCACCACACTAACCCCAATATTTCATATCCCTTCTTTAAACTCTACTCGTTACTATATTACTATAAAGCAACAAGTTTACTTACTAAGTTGTTAGTATTAGTGTTGGATCCCAATTTTTTCTTAAAATTTAGTCCATTAATTTAACAAGCATGAATAGAAATTAGATTTTTTTTCAAAATTAGAATATGTTGGAGTTTAGTCATGAATATATTTTATCTACATGTGTTTGCATGAATTAAATAGAAATGTTAGAATTAAGTTAGTGTGTAATAGACATAAGAGAATAAAGGAACAAGTAGACATTAAATTAAATATGGAAGGGTAAACTTGGAAGGACAAAAGTGGTCTTAAATAAATAAGAAAATAAATGAGAAAGAGGAAGTGAAGAGTGCGTGAAGTGTGCTAGAGAAGCCAGGAAGAAAGAAAAGAAAAATGTAGAAGGAACTAGAAGAAGGGAAGGAGAAAACGAACCAGAAAAAGGAAGAAGGAAAGAAAGAAAAAGGAGAAAGAAAAAGAAGGAAGAGGATTCAATTGAACTTTAGGTAACCTTCATCTTTTCTTCTTGCTTTGGTAGAAAAAGCAACTAGAGAAAATGAGTTTCTTGTGCTGGAAATAAAGGGAGAAAGGAGCTGACCAAGAAAGCCATTTTGATTTTTATGGGTAGACTAACTCTAAGCTCAATTTTTGATTATTAAAGCTTTATGGATTTTCTATTTATATATTTGTTTGAATGAAAATTTGTTTATTTGAAGGAAACTAAGAAAATCCGAGGCGAGAGCACAAGGAAAGGAAAACTTGAGTTTGGATTTGCAATCAATTAGGTGGGTAATATGTTTATAGTTATTGTGGATGATGGGCTAATTTCTTGCTTGCTTGTATGTTAAATTGCTTAACTTTGGATTATTGCGATTGTTTGAAAATGCGTTATGATTTATGATCATGTTATGCCATGAAAGATGTTACGACATTTTCCATTAATGAAAAGAGGAAAAAGCACAAGAAGCATGAAAGTATGAATAGGTGATGAAATGAATTGAGCATCAAAATTTGCTTGTGTTTGGGTAAGAGAGATACCATTTTGTTCGTCAAATGCACATTAACTTAAAGCCTTCTCCTGGCTGCCTGCTTGATTGTGTGTGGCTCGTTACCAATGGTTATAAACGTATTAGCCACTGAGCTTCATAGCTCAACCCATTATTTTTCACTCCTCAGGTGCAGAACGAGAAGATAATTGATTCTTGCAAGCTTTGGCCAACTCCAAGATAGCTATCTTTTGTGAGTAAGTTAGTTCGACTATATTTTGGTAGCTTTATAAGCATATCAAGCATGAGCATCCATTTATATTTTGTATTATACTATTGATGTAACCTTTTATATGTAATTAAAGCTACGTACAAACTCCATTTTGTTTAAGAAATGATAGTAAGAGTTGAAGAATTTCCTTTTGTACATGTTCAAAACTATCTTCTTTGTTGGATTGTTGATTATTGTTGGAAATGGAATAGTATGTTGTTAGATGGCCCTGCATAGATTTAAAATCAATTGTCATGCTAGGAGTTATGAATGTACCTTTAGTGTTTGTTGGATCTGGGTTTTTTTGGAATATGTAAAAGCTCCTAATAGTCAAAAAAAGAAAAGGGGGACACAGTTGCAGAACTACCCTAAATAGTATTAGTAACTCTAACTTCCACAAATAAACTGTATTAATCTAGGTAGAATTGGATAAAGTTGTCTTCAGGAAAATTGTATTTCGTCCTTTTATCTTTGTAACGGTATATTGTATGAAATTTTTGGACTTCGGAAAAAAGAGATATGGCCTTTACATGATATCATCACGGGTGTTAGCAGAGGTTGCAATGCTATCCCTGATAGAAATTGTATCCTAATTTCAATGATTAAACTATATTGATATAGGATGAATTAGAAAAAGTTGTCTATATAAAATTTGTAGCTTATCCTCTTAGCTTTCTAATGGTATAAATTTTGTAATTTTTGAACATCAAAATTCAGAGATATGATTTTTATAAGTTTGAGTGACACATTAGGAGTGCACTATTGTGCACTAGCACGATCGTGATAGAGCCCTTCAGTCATAAGAGTGCACGATCGTGATAGAACCCTTCACTCATAGGAGTGCACGATCATGCTTGTACATGGGGTGACAGGTGGGACTTTCCAAAATCAGGATAAACACAGGCTTTTAGTGCTTCCAACCTTCTTCTCACTTAACCTTCACCTAATCCTCTCGTAATGTAGCCATGAAATAAGTACTGGGACCCAAGCCCAACAATTAGTGTTATAAAGATTTAAAATCCAGAAACCTCACTATCTGGACACTAGTGTTAACTCTAAACCCAAAAGCAAATGTAGACATTGGATAGCTGACAAATCTCATGCAATTGTCTACATAATTGGATATTGTTTTTCATTTAACTTCCACTATAATAATATATCAAAATTCTCATTAGTTGTTTGATAAAATTTTCTTCCAAATTATTATCCATCTCTATAAAATTATATAAATCCTAGCTACTTTCCTCATAATTATTTTGAATTTAGATTAAAATTGATAACTTTTTTTCTTGATGATAATGTACTAATAGAAGGTAAACTTGAAATTTAATTGATGTTATTGATCTTTTGACCCAATCTTATTTTTTTTGAAAAAAAAGGAATTGTACTAATACTAGCAAAAGCTAGAAAACATCTTTAAAATGAGTCACTTAATCTAGCTACAAAAGCAGAATCCTTAAATTATAGTACATTAATTGATAATAGCAAATCAACTTGGCTAAGTGTTTATTGTTTGTTGGTGGAAATAAAGTTACTGTTATCCAATTTACTATATTATCTGCTTGATCCACCTTAACCTTCACTAGACTTAAATGATTCACTCTATGTGTTTTAAAAAGTAGATAAACTGATCTTCCATTGATCACTCAAAAAGGACAATCTATTTTGAATATGTGGAGCCTTTAATTATGTGCTAAATTGTATTCCATATAAGAATGTTCATTTAAGGG
>JAOQML010118005.1:0-36868 GCA_027568935.1 Erythroxylum urbanii
AAATTAATTTCTTATTGTTATTGTTATTATTATTATTTGTTAACTTTTTTACTATTACAAATCATTCGTTTTAAAATGATCAATGAGTTACATATTTCCAATTATATTATACTGCATGGATATTTTAGTCATTGACACTGTTTTTATATTCTGTCAACTGTAACCAAATACATTTCTGTCCTTGAGACAGAGACAGTTTTATCTGTTTTGTTCATCACAACCAAACATCCCACTGTCTTTAATTTTTGTTCTGTTCTATCTCTAAATTTTTGTCTCGTTCCATCTCTGCATACTGAATACAGTAACCAAACGCAGCATTAGAGTCAAGGCATAAAACCCATACTTAACTTCAAAAGGTGAAAAGTTAGTAGTAGAATGGACAAAATGATTATAAGCAAATTCAACATGTGGAAAAAAATCTTCCCAATTCTTCAAATTCTTTTAAATGATAGCATGCAAGAACGTAGAAAAAGTTCAACTAACTGCCTAAGCTTGCCTATCAGTTTGTGGATGGAAAGTTGTAGAAAACATTAGCTTAACTCCTAGCTTACCCCAAAATGTCTTCCAAAAGTAGCTTAAGAACTTGACATATTAATTAGAAACAATGCTCTTTCACACTCTATAAAGTCGTGCTATCTTATGAAAGAATAAGTCTGCAATTGGACTAGCATCATTTGTTTTATGGCATAAAATGAAATGAGCCATCTTAGAAAACCTATCCACAACAACAAATACTGAATCATTACCTCTTTTTGACTTAGGTAAACCTAAGACAAATTCAATGGAAATATCTACCTATGGTGCATTTGGTATTGATAAAGGATATACAATTATTTCTACATCATTTTCATATGTGGACAAAATAAATGCTCAATAAGTATATCTAAAGTTTTTTGAACACAAAAATGTCCCATGAGGCCACCACTATAAGACTCACAAATCAATAGCTCCCTTAGAGAAGAAATGGGCACACACGATCTATTTTCATAAAATAAAAAACTTTTATGGCTATAAAATTTACCAAAGGTAGTATGTTCATAAGCTTCAAATGTATTACCAAAATCAAGATAAGAAGGATATAAATCCTTAATGTAATCAAAGTCTAACAATTTAGTATCTAATATAGAGATTAAGGTACACTTGCGAGACAAAGTATCTGCAATAACATTTTCCTTACCGTGTTTATACTTAATCATATAAGGAAAATATTCAATGAACTCCACCTATTTTGCATGGTATTTGTTCAACTTACTTTGGCTTTCAAATGCTTCAAGGATTCATGATCAGTATGAATGAAAAATTTCTTAGGCCACAAGTAATGTTGCCATGTTTCCAAGGCCCTCATTAAAGCATACATCTCTTTGACAAAAGTTAGGTAGTTCAAGGTTGCCCCATTTAGTTTTTCACTAAAATAAGAAAGGGGTTGATTTTATTTCATCAAAACAGCCCTAATACTAATACCTGAAGCATCACATTCAACTTCGAAAGTTCTAGAAAAGTTAGGTAGAGCAAGTAGTGGTGTTGAACTTAGCTTGTCTTTAATGAAAATTAATGCTAATTCTTATTCACTACCCACTTGAATCCAACATTCTTTTAACAAGTTTAGTTAATGGTGCAATAATGGTACTAAAATCTTTAACAAAGCTCCTATAAAAGTTAGCTAACCTATAAAAACTTCGCACCTTAGTTATAGATTTAGTTGTAGGCCACTCAGGAAGAACCTTAACCTTTTCTTCATCAACCTCTATTCCCTCAGCACTAATAACATATCCAAGAAACATAGTCTGATTATGTAAAAAGAACATTTATTAAGGTTTGCATACAGCTTCTCATTACACAAAACACTTACAACTTTTTGAAAATGTTCAAGATGCTCATCTAAGTTCTTGTTATAAACCAGAATATCATCAAAGTAAAAGTAACAAACTTTCCAAGAAACGTATGTAAGACATGGTTCGTCAATCTCATGAAATTACTAGGGGCATTAGTTAATTGAAAAGGCATAACTAACCTGTAATATCCCATTCTTCTATACTAAGGGTTAGGACATAGGATCCTAGACCACTGTACATTAGAAATAACATCGAGAAATTATGAGGTGCATTGCATTCGCATGCATATCATTATCATACACACGTGAATATTGGTTGTACATATTGCAAATACTATATATGTACTTAATTGACATATTCCGGGGTATAGAAGGTTTAATATGATCATGATGTGAACTGTGAATTTTTATGTCTTCAATTTTGGTTGGATGGTTTCAATGATTAATATAGAAATTACTTGTTACAATTGAGATATTTATAAATTTATGTGTATTTTTGGACTAAAAAAATTCCAAGTGGTAAGACAAATTGATTCGTGGTAGTAGAAATAAGTGACATATGGCAATAGAAATAGTTAATAAGTGGCATACAAAATTGGGTGACATATGGCTTGGTGATTGAGAGATAAATGGACTAGTTATTAAGAGAAAATTGAGGATCACAAGAAGATAACAAGTGGCAAGTGAAAAGTGTCACAACACTTGCCGCTCACCACCCATGAAACTCTCACTTGAAAGACCATTTCTTTGTCTTTCACTTCTACTTTTGTTACATGCTTTATTCTTCTTCATTTTTTTCTCTCTATTAACGATACTCACCCTCACTCTCACGACCTTGATTCTTGTCAAAAATCATCATCTTGCTATTCCAACAAAATTTTTAATCTCCTCTTGTTGATTAACCCACTTCTATTCCATCTTGTTCTTGAATATGGTGATGATCGTGTAAGTGGAGGTGCTAGGTTTTCTTAGTGATTTGAAGAGCTTTGGAGTTAAACAAGTAAGTAATATCTTGTTCTTCATGGTTTGATTAAATGAAACGTTTATGATGATAGTTTAGAGATAGATTGAAGGTGTTAATGGAGTTAAAAGTGTGTTGTACGTTGATGAATGTATGGATTTATGTTCTGTTTTTGCGTAAATGATCAACAATAGTTTATGAGTTATTATATGGATTATTTGGGTTGTGATTTGATGTATAATTGTTGATGAATTCATGCTAAAGATAGGTGTTAATGAAGTGTTTTCAAATCTAAAAAAGTTAGGACTGTATGTATAATGGTATAAAGTAAATGGCAGTGAAGCAAATGAGTAGATTTTTATGGGATTTAATGTAACCAATATGGTAGCTAGACTACCATGAAATGAAGTAGCTTTATAGGACATGAATTATGGAAAAATTCAAATAGCAGTGATGTCTCTAAGTATGTGAAATTTGTGGAGAATTGAGGAAGAAAGACTGTGCACGATCATGGCCCTCAATGCATGATCGTGGCCTATTTACTTGCCTTTAGTCACGATCGTGGCAAGGTCTCCCACGTTCGTGAGCCTAGTTTTGGATTGATAATTTCTATTTTGTGTACATATTGAACCAACTGAGAAAATCACTCTAAATTGGTGTATTTGGACTTGATTAAGGCTTGGTATGAACCTAGATTATTACTTGATTAATTGGTTAAAGAGCTTTATATGTTTAGGTTGATAATTGATGTTTTGACTTAGGAATGGATTGATGACATTAATGTATCAAAATCTGGAAATTTATGAATGATATAGGAATGGAAGTGTTCTTATGATTGTAAATGTGATCTAAAGGATATGAGTAAGGTATATGAGGTAAGAACGAATGAGAATTTGGACATTACATGATTATATAGTGCTAGAAAAGGATTTGAGAATATGTGATTGTTGAATTTATAATAATTAAGTATATTTAAGTTGTAAACCTAAGTTGCAAACTAGATGTATAAAAGCTATGATGTTCGAATGAATGGTAAGGAGACGTGATTAAGGATGTATACCGAGGAAAGTCAAATTGAACATACATTGTTCATAACATGTATATACATGTATATATGTGAATGATTGGATATTAATATGCTTGGACAACTTAGTAATGTGTATAAATATGTGTATTGCATGATTTAGATGCATAAGTCAAACACCAACATCCAAACATTGTCGATTTGTTAAGGTAATAGCTATCTGGAGCTTGCTGTGAGTCATTCTAGATGTTTCACACTAGGACTGATTGTATCTACTTAAATTTCAATTATTGAATTGTTATTGATGTGAATGTCATAATTTCAGACATTGATGGTCCGAGGAGTTTAATAATTGAGATTTTATTGGAAGTTTTTCATAATTGAATGTGAATCTAAAAGAAATATGTGTACTCAACAAATATGTTGAATGCCAGACTAAGGTCCGATGAATAAGAAAAATGAATGTGTCTGAAATGAATGAAAGTTATTGAAAGGGTAATAAGTGAATCGTGCATTTCATCACCTTGTTATACATGATCATATAAAGGAGTTGTGTCCGGAGTGGCTAGTGAAAAAGAGCTTAAAGCTCAAAAATGCGCATAAAAGCCACAAGCTTAGTATCTAAAATGAGCCCGATATCTATAATGGATATAGGACAGTTATTAATGAGTCTGGTATTGACAAAGGATACGAGACAGTTAAAAAGGGCACTCGGTCACAACAAAGTAACAATGAAAGTGGAGTCATATGTGCATTGCATATACAAATTGATATGTATTATATGAATGTTTGAAATGAATTATTTGAACTGTTCTGAATTAGAAATGTGAAATAGTGTACACAATTGTATTTGATGATATGTGAAGTGATGTTCAACGTGTGATGATATGATTTGTTTATGAATTCAGAATGTAAACTTTCTTTGTAATTTGATATGAGTGAGCAAATCGATGATGGTTCACTCATTGAGTTCACAAAACTCATCAAAATTACAAATGCTGATTATCAGGTACGAGGGAGACAGTTCCTAAAGCATACTAGTAGAAGTCTAGTTCTATTAATTTTGGACTTAAGAATGGCTCAAAGGTCAGTTAGCTGATACTAAGGGGTTTAGATAGAATGTTTTTTGTATAATTCCTCATTCATGTAGAATGTTGTAAACGAGTAGTAAACTCTTACATGTTTTTGATATTGTCTATATGGATTTTGTAGTGAAATGCTACAATGTAAATTATGTTTTATAAATGAATTGGGAATGCTTGATCTATTGAATATTGTCTTATATGTATGATGCCATATAAGCGAATGTGACTTCTCTAACATGCTACTTTCATAGGTTATGTTCTTGAATGTCCAAAGGATGTTCTGGATCTACCCCGTGAAGGTAGGGTGTTACAAGTTTTTGGTATCAGAGCATGGTTTGGCATCTATAGGGATATATAAGAACATTTAGACATGATATATAGTGAGGACTCGTATAGTAATCGCGATTTTTGTTTATTATAGATAATCCGTTCTAGGTGATCAAGTCGTAGAGTCAGCTGAACTAGAGTTTGTAGGAGCCAATAAAGAGTCTCCAGTACCTCGATATGACCAAATATCTCAGAGAATTCCTGAGAGAAGAGAAAGGAGATATAATAAACTTAGGAAGTAGGGGGCTCTAGACTTCTGTAGAAGTACAGACCCTACTGAGGTAGAAGGATGGTTAGAGAGAACAGAAAGGATATTTGATCAGATGGATTGTGAGTCTGACCAGAAGTTTGACTACAGGGTTTCACTACTATAAAGTCCAGCTTATCATTGGTGGAAGACTGTTCTAGGCAGTACCACCTTACCTTGTGGTTTAACGTGGGAAGATTTATAGAAAGTCTTCTAGGAGAATTATATGTCGAGGATCTATTTTGATAAAAAGATGAAGGAATTTCTAGATCTAAAGTAGGGAAGTCTCACCGTAGCTAAATACGAGATACGATTCAATGAGTTAATGGGATATGTAACTGCATTGATTCCAGCTGAGGAAGATAAGTGTAGATGGTTTGAGAATGAGTTGAATATGGAGATTATAATGAGGTTAACTATTACTAATATGAGCAGTTTTATTGAGCTGAGAGCTCCTCAATTAGAATTGAACAATTGTTGAAAGATGGACAAGGAGAATACAGACAAAAGTTTAGAGTGAAGGGATCTAATGACTCTCAAGTTGATTCTGGCAGGAGGTTTAGTAAATGCTAGAATAGCTCATTTTGACCACCGACTAGAACAAGACAGTCGGGGTTTAGACTAAGAGGCAGTTTTATACAAACTGGTAGTGGAAGAGGTCCAATATCTGGGCAGATACAACATATGCCTAACTATGAACATTGTGGGAAGAAACATAGTGGTGAATGTTGGAAGTTATCAGGAGCTTGCCTTCGTTGTGGCTCCTTTTAACACCAGATTAGAGATTATCCCGTAGATTTCGAAACATAGTCTGGAGTGAGAGGAGTAGTGGTGACTGAAATGACTGTTCATCAGAGCAGAGCAAGTGGATCAGGATAGAGAGGCAGAGGTAGAGACAGAGTGAGTTCAACAGGTTCTACTGTCAGGACTGAGGTACGGAGTAATCAACTGTGGTCTCAGGCCAAGATATATGCCATCACCAAACAAGAGGCTCAAAACTCCCAAAATTTTGTAGTATGTGTTTTAAATGTCTTTTAATTTGAAGCATTTGCATTGTTGGATCCAAGATCTACAGATTCATTTATCACACCACATCTAGCATCTAAACTGCATTATGAGAGAGAGATGTTGAAATGTGGACTAGAAGTGAGTACACAGATAGGTAGTATCATAGTCTTAGTTATGGATTGACTTACTGCTTATAGGGCTATAATGAACTGCTATACTAAGGAGGTGCTTATTGAATCTCCTAATCAGTTGAGAGCAATATTTGAGGTGTTGGTCAAGCAATGCTAACTAGATTGATATCATTAATGAGTGCTTTAAGATTGATTTGAGGTGGATGTGAGGCTTATTTGGTCCACATAATTGATAACCATACTAAGTAGACTGTACAGGATATTCCTATTGTTAGGAATTTTCTAGATGCGTTTCCCATTGAGTTATCTGGTTTACCCCTAAATAGGGAGATAGAGTTCATTATTGAACTTGTTCCAGGTTCTGTTCCTATATCTATTCTTCCATATAGGATGACACTTGTAGAACTTAAGGAATTTAAGGCTCAGTTGTAGGAGGTGTTAGATAAAGGTTTTGTCAAACTAAATGTGTCACCTTAGGGAGTTCCAGTCTTTTTGTGAAGAAGAAAGATGGAACTCTGAGATTGTGTATTGATTATAGGTAGTTAAATTGGGTGACGGTGAATAATAAATATCCCTTACCGAGGATTGATGATTTACTTGATCAATTACTGGGCTTAGGTTTTTACTAAGCTAGACTTGAGATCAGGGTACTATCAATTGAAAATAGCAGAAACTGATGTACCGAAGAGTGCATCCAGGACTAGATATGGGCACTTTGAATTTATAGTGATGCCTTTTAGGTTAACAAATGCTTCAACAACTTTTATGGCTTTGATGAATAAGGTATATCAACCTTACCTAGCTCATTTTGTGATTGTGTTCATAGATGATATTTTGGTGTATTCAAAGAGTAAAGAGGAACATTTTGAACATTTGAGGTTAGTCTTACAGATAATGAGAGAAAAGCAATTATATGCCAAGTTCAGTAAGTGTGAATTTTGTATTGCTCAAGTAGTATTCTTGGGTCATATAATGTCTAGACAGGGCATACAGGTAGATGTTGAATGAAAAAACAATCTACTTGTTTTACACTTAAAAATTGCAAGTGTATGGGTTATGACTTGTAGTTAGAAAGAAGATATCGATCCCACAGAGATTGATGCCTAGACACCACTTAATTCAGATCAAAATTTGTTTAAGAAACGAAATTGTGTATGGAAAGAATTTAGAAAATTAAATTAAAATTAAAAGACTAACAAAAAGCAATAAATAATACAAAAGTGTAGAAAATTAGAATTCAAGAATTTAAAGACTAGAGATCAATTTTGCCCTATTTTTTCTCCCTCTTAATCCCTAAAATCAAATCAACTAATCATGGTCTCCATAACATCATCAACACTCAAATATTCCATTCTACAAAGATTAGGAAAGATAAAATTGACAGAAATTTGTATCCATCCTCAAAACTCAAAACTTGTATTCTTCACTCAAGGAAGCTCTTTTCTACTGAGGGGTTTCGTCTCTCTTAACCCTAGAGGCTTCATTCTCTTTTTATAGTCCAGAAATCCTAAGTTTTAGTGAATCCCGTATCATGTCTTGGATTATAGTTCCCACGATCGTGGGAATTTGCAATAAAGAGTTCCCTCTTTTCTTCTCCTCTTTGATCTCTAGCTAAATCTCTAAGTTACTTAATCTTCCTTCCTACATAAAAATAATCAATTCTTATCCTAAATTAACATCAAACATACAAGAATAATAATGAAAATCAAACTAAATGAAACCATACAAAATTGAATTGTAAACTACAACAATAATCAACAATTATGTCAAAAATATATACCAATTACTTAGAAAAACATAGACTAATGCACAACTATCAGTAGACCCAAAGAAAGTAGAAGCAGTTATGAAGTGGGAAGCTTCGAGTAATGTTTCTGAGATTCGGAGTTTTCTTGGACTCACTTGATACTACAGGAGGTTTGTCGAGGGGTTTTCTTTGATCTTAGCCCCTTTGACAAAGCTTTTGAGGAAGAATGTACCATTCAGATGGACTGATGAAAGTAAAATGTGTTTCGAGGTATTAAAACACTAATTAACTACAGCACCGGTGTTAGCTATTCGATCTGGATTTAGAGGTTATGTCGTGTATAGTGATGCTTCACACCAGGGATTAGGATGTACTCTGATGTAGCATAGAAGAGTGCTTGCATATGCATCGAGGAAATTAAAGTTTCATGAGTTCAATTATTCGGTTAATGATTTATAACTTGCTACAGTGGTATTTGCTTTGAAAATTTGGATACATTATTTATATCGAGACATTTTAGATATTCACTGATTATAAAATTTTGAGGTATTTGATGAGTCAGAAGGAGTTGAATATGAGATAAAGGAAGTGGATTGAATTGCTGAAAGACTATGATTGTACAATTGAATATGATCTTGGTAAAGCTAATGTTATAGCTGATGCATTAAGCAGGAAATGTACTAGTGGTGTGGCTCAAATTTAAACATCAAGGTTACCAAACCTAGTACAATTAAGAGCACTGAATGTTGAGTTAAATTTGGAGCAAAATGAAACATTATTAACTACGTTGAAACTTATATCGATGTTGCAAGAAAAGATCAGAAAAGCTCAAAGCAAGGATCTAGAATTAGTGAATCTTATCGAGAAGTTAAAACTAAATTTGAATTCTGAGTTTGAATTGAGAAATGATGCATTATGGTTAAAGCAGAGATTGTGCATACCTGATGTGGATGACTTGAGGAAAGAGATTCGGGAGGAAGCACACATAGCAGTTTATGCTATGCATCCTAGTACTACTAAAATGTATAATACATTGAAACAATATTTCTAATAGCCAGGGATGAAGAAGCAAGTTATAGAATATGTGACTAAGTGTTTGACTTCCTAACAGATTAAGCCAGAGTATTAGGCTCTAGTTGGGAAGTTACAGTCATTACCTATTCTGGAGTGGAAATGGGAGAGAATCACTATGTATTTGATTATGGGTTTGCCAAGAACTCCAAGGCAACATGATGCCATATGGGTCATTGTTGATAGATTGACGAAGTTACCTCATTTCTTAGTAGTGAGAGCGAATAACACACTAGATCAATTAGTTAAGAGATATGTGAATAAGATAGTAAGGTTACATGGAATCACAACGCCTATAGTATCAGACTGAGATCCTAGATTTACCTCGAGATTTTGGGGAAGTTTACAAATAGCATTAGGTATGAAGTTGAATTTTAGTATAACTTTTCGCCCTCAGATAGACTGATAGAGTGAAAAAACTATTAAGACTGTTGAGAATATGTTCAGAGCTTGTGTTTTGGAGTTCTGAGGAGCATGAGATTAGTATGTAACTCTGATTGAATTTGAAATAATTATTATCACAATAGTATCAGTATAGCACCATATGAGGCATTATATGGCAAAAAGTGTCCTTCGCCTTTATACTGAGACGAAGAGGGGTCTAATGATTGTTGAAGGCCTAAAACTGATTCAAGATACTGTTGATAAGCTTAAATTGACTCGTAGTAGAATTAAAGTACCACAAGACAGACTGAAGAGTTATGTGGATCAACACCAGACAGATATGGAGTATCAAGTGGGAGATAAGTTATTTTTAAGAGTATCACGTTAGCGAGGAGTGCTGAGGTTTAGTAAAAGGGTAAGTTAAGCCCTAAATACATTGGTCCATATGAGATACAGAGAGAATTGGACCATTGGGGTACAAATTAGCATTGCTAGCTAAAATGACTCAGATATACAATGTGTTTCATATCATTATGCTTAGCAGATATTTATCTAATCCAAGACACGTGTTACTGGCATAAGAAGATGAAATTGATAGTAATTTGAGTTATATTGAAGAACCGATTAAGATAGTGGGCTATCAGAATAAGCAATTGAGAAATTGAGTGATCCTATTGGTGAAAGTCTTTAGAGGAATCATTCAAGTGAAGAAGCCACATGGGAAATGGAGGAGATCATGAGGAAACAATACCCCCATCTGTTTGATCAATCAGGTAAGAATTTTGAGGACAAAATTTCTTAAGGGGGAGAATTGTAATATCCTATTTTTCTATACTAAGGGTTAGGACATAGTATCCTAAAACACTGTACAATAGAAATAACATTGAAAAATTATGAGGTGCATTGCATTCACATGCATATCATTAGCATACACACATGAATATTGGTTATACACATTGCAAATATTGTATACGCACTCAATTGACATATTCCGGGGTATATAAGGTGTAATATGATCATGATGTGAATTGTGAATTTTTATGTCTTGAATTTTGGTCTTATGGTTTCAATTATTAACATAGAAATTATTTGTTACAATTGGGAGATGTATAAATTTATGTGTGTTTTTGGACTAGAAAAATGATAAGTGGCAAGACAAATTGATTCGTGGTAGTAGAAATAAGTGACACATGGCAATAGAAATAATTGACAAGTGACACTAGGATTTATTAACAATTGGCATAGAAAATTGGGTGACATATGGCTTGGTGATTGAGAGACAAATGGACTAGTTATTAAGACATAATTAGGGACCACAAGAAGATGACAAGTGGTAAGTGACAAGTGTAACAACATTTGCCACTCACCACCTACGACACTCTCACTTGAAAGACCATTTCTTTGTCTTTCACTTCTACTTTTATTATATGCTTTATTCTTCTTCATTTTTTCTCTCCATTGATGATACTCACCCTTACTCTCACGACCTTGATTCTTATAAAAAATCATCATCTTGCTTCTCTAACAAATTTTTTTATGTCTTCTTATTGATGAAACACACTTCTATTCCATTTTGTTCTTGAATATGATGATGATCGTGTAAATGGAGGGGCTAGGTTTTCTTGGTGATTTGAAGAGCTTTGGATTTAAACAAGTAAGTAATATCTTGTTCTTCATGGTTTGATTAAATGAAACGTTTATGATGATAGTTTAGAGATAGATTGAAGGTGTTAATGGAGTTAAAAGTGTGTTGTACGTTGATGAATGTATGGATTTATGTTCTGTTTTTGCGTAAATGATCAACAATAGTTTATGAGTTATTATATGGATTATTTGGGTTGTGATTTGATGTATAATTGTTGATGAATTCATGCTAAAGATAGGTGTTAATGAAGTGTTTTCAAATCTAAAAAAGTTAGGACTGTATGTATAATGGTATAAAGTAAATGGCAGTGAAGCAAATGAGTAGATTTTTATGGGATTTAATGTAACCAATATGGTAGCTAGACTACCATGAAATGAAGTAGCTTTATAGGACATGAATTATGGAAAAATTCAAATAGCAGTGATGTCTCTAAGTATGTGAAATTTGTGGAGAATTGAGGAAGAAAGACTGTGCACGATCGTGGCCTATTTACTTGCCTTCTGTCACGATTGTGGCAAGGTCCCCATAATCGTGAGCCTAGTTTTGGATTGATAATTTCTATTTTGTGTACATATTGAACCAAATGAGAAAAAAATCACTCTAAATTGGTGTATTTGGACTTGATTAAGGCTTGAAATGAACCTAGATTGTTGCTTGATTAATTAGTTAAAGAGCTTGATATGTTTAGGTTGATAATTGATGTTTTAACTTAAGAATGGATTGATGACATTAACGTATCAAAATCTAGAAATTTATGAATGATATAAGATTGGAAGTGTTCTTATGATTGTAAATATGATCTAAGGGATATGAGTAAGGTGTATTAGGTAAGAACGAATGAGAAATTATATAATGGTAGAAAAAGGATTTGAGAATATGTGATTGATGAATTTAGAATAATTAAGTACATTTGAGTTGTAAACCTAAGTTGCAAACTAGATGTATGTAAGCTATGATGCTCGAATAAATGATAAGGAGATGTGATTAAGGATACATACTCGAGAAAGTCAAATTGAGCATGCATTGTACATAATATGTATGTACATGTATATATGTGCATGGTTGGATATTAGTATGCTCGAACAACTTAGTAATGTGTATAAATGTTTGTATTACATGATTTAGATGCACAAGTAGAACACCAATATCCAGAAATTGCTGGTTCATCGAGGGAATAGCTATCTAGAGCTTACTGTAAGTTAACCTAGATGTTTCTCTCTAGGATTGATTGTATCTGCTTAAATTTCAATTATTGAATTGTTATTGATGTGAATGTGATAATTCTGGACATTGTTGGTCTGAGGAGTTTGATAATTGAGATTTTATTGGAAGTATTTCATAATTGAATGTGAATCTGAAAGAAATATTTGTGCTCAACAAATATATTGAATGCCAGACTTAGGTCTAATGAATATGAAAAATGACTATGTCTAAAATGAATAAACCTTTTTGAAAGGGTAATATGTGAAAACATGCATTTCATCACCTTATTATGAATGATCATATAAAGGAGTTATGACTGGAGTGACCAATGTAAAAGAGCTTAAAGCTCAGAAATACGCATAAAGAGCTATAGGCTTAGTATATAAAATGATCTCGGTATCCACAATGGATACTAGATAGTTATAAATGAGCTCGATATCCACAATGGATGCAGGACAATTAAAAAAGGTGCTCAATCACAACAAAGGAACAATGAAAGTGGAGTCACATGTACATTGCATATACAAATTGATATGTATTATATGAATGTTTGAAATGAATTATCTAAACTGTTCTGAATTAGAAATGTAAAATAGTGTGCACAATTGTATTTGATGAAATATAATGATATGTGAAGTGATGTTTAATATGTGATGATATGATTTGTCTATGAATTTAGAATGTGAACTGTCTTTGTGATTTGATATGAGGGAGCACATCAATGATGGTTCGTTCATTGAGTTCACAAAATTCATCAAAATTGCAAATGTTGATTATTAGGTACAAGGGAGACATAGTTCCTAAGGAGAACTAGTAGAAGTCTAGTTCTGTTGATTTTAGACTCAAGAATGGCTCAAAGGTTGGTCAGCTAATACTGAAGAGTTTAGATAGAATGTTTTTGTGTAGTTCCTCCTTCATATGGAATGTTGTAAATGAGTAGCAAACTCTTATATGTTTTTGATATTGTATATATGGATTTTGTAGTGACATGCTACAATGTAAATTATGTTTTGTAAATGAATTGGGAACGTTTGATCTTTTGAATATTGTCTTATATGTATGATACCATATAAGTGAATATGTCTGCTCTATCATGCCACTTTCATAAGCTATGTTCTTGAATATCTAATGGATGTTTAGGATCTACCCTGTGAAGGTAGGGTGTTTTATAACCACTCATATAAACCATACTTAGTCTTAAAGGTAGTTTTCCATTCATTACCCTCTCGCATGCGAATTTGATGATAATCAGAATTCAACTCAATATTTGAGAAAATACAAGAACCATGCAATTCATTAAGCATATCATCCCAACCTAGGTGGGATACTTTATCGTAATTTTGATGATATCTCTACAATCAACATATATTCTTTATGTTCCATCCTTCTTAGGCACAAGTAAAACAAGAACTGCACATGTTCTCAAACTTTCTCTCACTTACCCTTTAGCTAGCAACTCCTTAACTTACCTTTAAAGTTTTTTTGTCTCATCAAGGTTGCTCCTATAAGCTGGTCGGTTAGGAATTGATGAATCGAGAATGAAATCAATTTTATGTTTTATTCCCTTAAGTAATGGTAAACCATTGCAAACTTCATTAGGAAAGACATTAGCAAATTCCTGCAAAAGAGACATAGTAGCATTAGGAAAAGATGGGTTAAGATTGTTAACACTAAAATAAGCCTCTTTGTATGAAAGTACAATCATTAACTGTTTTCAACAAAAAGCTCTCTTAACCTTACTTTTTTTTGAATAAAAGCTTGATTTTTTCTCTCTTACTCTTGAGGCCTTTCCTTTTCTTCTTTTTTTGTGATTATTGCCTTTTTTTCACATTCAATCTCATTCTTTCCTTCTGCACTCTTTTTTTTGTCACATTCAACCACATTCTTTATTTTCTCACATTCATTTTTGTTCCTCACTTAATCTTCATATACTTTTCAAGGTGTTAGTTGTACAAGAGTTACAAGTTTCCTATGTTTTTACAAAAGATTAACTATTCTTGAATCCATCATGCATAACCCTCCTATCAAACCGCATAGTCAACCTAAGAGAAAATGACTAGCATGCATAGGTATAACATCATAAAGCACCTTATGATGATACTTACCAAAGGAAAATAACACCAGCACTTGTTTATTAACCTTAACTTCCCTGTACTTATGCAACCATTGAAGTTTATAGGTCTAAGATGCTTAATAGTAGGTAATTTTAATTTTTCAACCAAAATATTTCTTACTAAATTAGTAAAACTTCCCCCATCTATAATCATGCTATATATCTTGTCCTTGATATGACAATATATATGGAAGATGTTGTCTCTTTGTGCTTCATCCTCCTTTATCACTTGCACATTAAACTCTCCTAGAGACAAGGATTTCATTAGCAACTACAAACAATTCATCATCACTCCCCTCCGATTATGGCATGCAATCATCATCATATTCACCTTCAGTCAAAGCATCACCTTCTCCCTTCAAAATCATCACTCGCTTATTCGAGCATTAAGATGCAATGTGTCCCCATGCCAAACATTTAAAATATTTAATATCTCGATTTCTAGAGGTTTGGTAGTTAGACTTACCTTTATTTAGGGTAGAAGCAATATACTTACTTTTAGATGATATAGACTTGCTCTTAAGATTAGCCTTATCATCAGTCTTGCTCTAATTTGAGTTCTAAGAGGAAGAAGTCAAAATTTGCCCAAATCGTATTGATCGTTGTTCTTTGAGTTACCTCTCAATCTTCATAACCATGTGTACCATATCGTCTAGCTCCATATAATGTTGCAACTCTACCACATTTATGATTTCTCAATTTAAGCCATGCAAAAATTGTACTATGGTTGCCTATCAGTCGTCCTCTACATTAGCGTTAATCATGGCTATCTTTATCTCCTTCTATTACTCCTCTGCACTTTTAAATCCTTGGGTTAGGCTTTGTAATCACTGGTACAAGCCCCTATAGTAATGAGATGGAATGAATCTTCTCATCATAATAACCTTTATCTCCTCCCAAGTTTCAATTGGCCTCTTACAATTTTGTCTCCTAATTAAAACAGGTTGATCCCACTAAACAATAGCATAGTCATTAAACTCAACAACAAGTTTTACCTTTCAGAGTAGTTGTGGTAATCAAATACCAACTCCACTTTCTTCTCCCAATCCAAGTATGGATCAAGATTATTCTTTCCTGAAAATGGTGAAATCTTCATTTTAATGTTTCCTAAGTTTCGATCATAATGATCTATCCTTTGCCCCCTTCTACTCCTCAATCTTAATCTAATTTGTTATTGGCCTCTGCCACGTTAAAATCATCACAATCATCTTCCTCCTTATGTTTAATATGGTATTGTCGTCTTTCTTATCTATGCACATTTGGAACTTCACGAATTTAATTCCTTTCTAAAGCAACAATGGTAACATCTTATCTTTCCATCTTTTCTAAGATTTCACTAAATCTAAACTCCATGAGCTCAAAGTGTTGACACAAAATTTGCTATTTGAATGCCTCTCCATCCTTACTTCTTTAGCCATTGTAGCAACCTAACAAAGAATGAATTTTTCAGAAAGAAACCTCATAAGTTTTTTGTTTAATAAGTGTTTCACTCTTTTAAGGCTTTTAGCTATAATGTAATCACTCTTGCCTTTTACCACTAAAGAAACTCTGCTCAAAAGTGATTACCTTGTAATGAACACCCAACTTAACCAAAGAACCTAACCAGATTAAGGAATAAGGAAAATAAGATAAGGGTAAGAGCTTAGACAATGAAATTGGACAAGATAACAAAGAAAAGAAGACGAACAAAGATGACTCAAAGAAAAAGATACTAATTTTAGATAGGAATAAGCAAATCAAGTACTTCCTTTTTGCTTAACTCCAATCTGCCCTCTTTTGCAAAAACTGAGCCTCTATTATTTTCTTATTCTTCTTTTTTTGTCTGATTTTCTTTTCTTTTGTTCTTTTTTTTCAACAAATCACAACTGAGGCAATCAAATGAAAAGAGAATGAACATATATGAAATAATAAGTGATTGAGGATTGGTTGTGTGTAATTTTTAATTACTAACCTCAATAATCTACAGCGCATGGTTCGTTAGCATAGTACCAAAGGTGTCGATCCCATGAGGAGGGAACTAATCTAATCCTAAAATCTAAAACCAGAAACAAATAACAGAAATTCAAGAAGCAATGAAACTAATACGAAAATTTAATTCCATCAATCAAATTAAGAATCAAACACGAACATACTAATTATTAGGAAATTTGCAACAGACCCAAAAATCAATCGAAGGAAATTACCAATTGAGAGAAAGGAAAATTTACCTATCCTTAATGCTAACCTAACTGATTATGAATTACTGGATTATTGGTTCTAGACTATCCTAGGGTTGATTACTCTCTCTCGATTTATAACTATTAACCTTAAATTATAAACCCTAATAAGATTATGGAGGTTACAATCTCTTAATTCACAACCTATGCAAAACCCTAATTAGTTATAAAGTTCTCTAATAAACTGTTGGAAACCTATGCAAAACCTCTCTTCGCATAAATTATTAATTTGATTTAGTTTTTGTTTATATTAAATCACTTAACTCTCGTTAGTCCAATTTAATCATTTTTCATTCGATTCACGCTCTTAGTTTATTGTCGAATTATGCAATGGTAGAATTAAACTACAACAATATCCAATAAACACATAAACAATCAAAATCTTATTAATTCAAGAATAAAATTCCAAAGGTAAGTTTAAAACATCCTCGACATTCTAGGTCCTATCATCAACTGTTCAATCCAATTATATACAATAATAAAATTGAAAAGAACAAGAATACAATCTAAAATGGATGATGGGAGGCAGCGATGTCAGGAAACCTCCTAGTCTGGGAAGTACTTCGAGTCAGCTTCTTTTCCTCTTTTCTCTTCCTTCTTCTCTTCCTTATCCCTCGATAATCTCTCTCTAGGGTTTCTAAAGGTGGCTGATCCAAAATCTCCCTTTCTCCCCTCTTTGTGTTCGTGTTATACTTCTTTATGTTTTGGCTGACCCTAGGGTTTTTTTGGGGTCTGAAAGGTCCTAAATTTTCTCGAAACTTGATGTTTGTGAGTTTTTGTGCATTTACTCGACGTAGGCAAGGACTGTGGCCCTACAAGCCATGATTGTGGCTCACATCTAAGTCTTTTGTCATGATCGTGACATGCAAGCCATGATCGTGGGCCATTTCCTGGGCTTTTGTCACGATAAACCATAATCGTGGGCCATTGTTTCAACCCGAATGTCTCCAAAACTCCTCCATTCTTTGATGTTGACCCTAAGACACTAGCAAACACATCAAAGTACCTCAAAAGCATAATATTTAAGCTCAAAAGTTTGTACTAAACCTTAAAACACTTAAAACATAAATAATTAACAAACTAACACAATTTTAACCTAAAAATACACTAAATAACTTAATTAACAGCTAAACACATATCAAACTACATCCCCACACTTAAACATTTGCTTGTCCTCAAGTAAACAAAAAAATCAAAAAAATCAAGAAAACGCAAAACACGCATATGTAATAATGAGACAATGGCTTCAACTTAGCGAAACAAATCTAACTATAAACATAATCCTTCAAGTCGTTTTAACTACCGAAATCTGCGTTTAAGCATCTTGGACTAAATATACAAACTAATCAAAATTTTAAAATAAAAATAGTTTATAATTTTAAAAATACCAAGTCTTATCATTTATTCCCCGTCACCAATGATATCTCTCCTCTTGCTCACCTAGCTGCCAATTATTTGCCTAGGTCTTTACTTTGTTGTCTTGTACCAGTCGTAGGATAGAGATAATTTGACGTCTCCATCTAATTTTTAGTAGTTGCTCAATCTCCATCCATCCACTACCTTCTCAGCCTCATATATTGTTTGATGTGAACCCTATAAATCGAGATTTAGGAATCTATGAACAAGTTGTAGGAAGGAATTTCCAGGAAAGCTCAGTTTTGTTTTCAAGAAAAATCTTGACCAGTGTTTAGAGAAACATAAACCAAGGTTATAAAAGAAGGATATTAGTGCCACACTCTAGAAAAGAAGATATTGAGAGTGATAAGTCATATGAACGCCATAAGAAATAACCTTGAGAAGTTCCAAGTTCAATGAAGAACAAATAAAGTGAATAACCTTACCAATTTCATAAAAATTCCAATCAAAATTCTCATAC
The DNA here is from genome assembly GCA_027568935.1 of Erythroxylum urbanii. Lineage (NCBI taxonomy): Eukaryota > Viridiplantae > Streptophyta > Magnoliopsida > Malpighiales > Erythroxylaceae > Erythroxylum > Erythroxylum urbanii. The sequence goes on from JAOQML010118005.1 coordinate 18,870, forward strand.
AAAAGATGAAAGCTATATAGGGTAACGAAAACCCTAATGACTCTTCTAGAAATGATTTATTCCTAAAAGTAAGGAAATCCCTAAGATTTAGGAAAGCCTTTTAAAAAATGACTCCTAAAGCCAAATATAGAAAGTGGACTTTTAGACACCATGAAATCAACTAGAGATCTCCTAAAATCAGCAAAGCAACATAATCTTATGATTAGGCCAAATGAAAAATTAATTAAGCCTATTTAATGCTTGAATTAAGGTGACAAGGTTGATTGATCTCTTCAAGAGCAAATTAGCTTCTATTGTTACTTGTTTAGTCCAAACATCTTCAATCAGTCCATTAAAAGCATCCTTCATCTTTTTATCACTGCTTTATAAAAATCGTCTCCTTTATTTATACATGCTTACCTAACCAGCAGTCACCAACTTATCTCCAACCTCAACCTAACAACTCCTTTATCGTATTCGCTAGACCTTTTACCTATCATTAGATGAAAACCACCCATTAGTTCCTCTCTTATGTTTCCAAATTTTCATTTTCACAAAAACCTTCATCTCTAATTTTTAAAGGGAGATGGAGTTGACAAACCTTAAAAAAAAAAGACCTTGTATTCTCCTTCAACCCACCACCTTCACTAATAACTCTTCTCTTGCTCACTTGGCTATCAATCATGTACCTAAGTCTCCCTCTCGCTATTCTGTACCAATCGTGGGATATAGATAGTCCACCAACTCCCTCTCACCTTTGAAAGTCAGTTATTCTTCACATATCCACTACTTCCTCAACTTTATATGGTGTTCTTTGTCAGTGGCCATGTCTACTGACGAACTTCTTAGTCTTTTGCTAATTCCCATTCATTTGTAGTCTAACTTCTCTCTTATCACCCTCTACTAATCATCTCCTTCATTAATTCTTTTATGCCCAACTACTAATATTGTAACTTTTCTCCATCTCTAGCCCAAAAAATCCTCTATCATTATGGATGTACCTTTTACCCGTTGTTAGACAGAAACAATTTAAAGGTTTCTCTCTTTTTCCATCTAGAAGCCTTCATCCCTAATTCTCAAAGGAAGATAGATCTGTCATAGTTACATCTTTAGCAGCTACTTTTTAACACCTTGAGGAAGATGGTTTTCATCACTTTCTTATTAAATAAAATAGTTGCCCTAATTTTGAAGATACTTAAATTGAAGAGGAATTACTTCTCCATTTAGATCCATCCAATTTGAACTTATATCTTTCATATAACCTTTTAGAGTTGAGTTCTTTTCAATATGGGGAGAGTGATGGAGAATGAAAAAGGTTTAATTTGAATTCTAAATAAGATATCAAGCCCAAATTCAATTTTTCCTAATATTATAATTTATATTTAGGTATCAAAACATATTAGTATTATGTGTATTATAAGTTATTATTATAAGACATTAGTATTAGAAAACTATTATAAGTTTGAATTAAACTTCTATTTTTGTTTAACTAGGATTTCTGAATTAGAATTTTCTAATTGTATTTAGATCTATGTTGGAGAACTTTATAAATAAAGCCTTTTATTATGTGATTAAGGATATACTTTAATGAATAAAAATTAAGTATTCTCGAAAAAATCATTCTTAATTTACCTTTTTCTTATACATGGTAAAGAGATATTTTAGTCCTATATGTGACTAAGTTGCATTTTTATCTTGCATCAGAAGGTCAAAAAAACGTCATGTGAAAAAACATTTGACATTCTTAATGTGCTTGTATCCTTAATTGTGTAAGCATAAAGTCTCTTAATAACTATAATATATTTAGTGTTACTTTTATCAACTAGTTTTCAAATAACATCATTACAAAATTTTCAATTTAAGAGCGGTGTTTTTGGTAGTTCTTTTAAGAAGTAATAGGCATGAAATATTTGTTATAATTGAGGATAGGCTCTGTATATAATAAGGTTGGGAGTTAACCCTTATTTATAATATGTATATAAAAAAATAAGTGACTTATGTACCCAACTAGTTAAAGAGAAAGAATTCTCTCTTTTTTACTTAAAACTTTACCCTCAGTCCTTACATTTCTTTGCTCTTTTCCTAGTCAATTTAGCTTGACTTTCTATTTATAGATAATAGTCTTATGAGGGTGACTTCCTACTTAAACCTCCTTTTTAGTTCCTTCCCACTTTAGGAAAGCAAACAAATACTCTAGCTCCTATTAACCTAGTTGATTCATTCCTTGCATGTTTACCCTTATTATTCCTTAACCTTTTGCCTCTCAAAACCTTCTACCATATGATCCTTTGTTTACCACCTATTGAGCCTTAAAGCCTCAATCAACTGCATCTCCCCACATATCTTAAAAAAAATCCTTACTTCCTATTTAAGTACCATTCCGTTCTAACCTAATGATTTATCCTCCCTTCCTAAGTCATCTATATCCTCTCAGACACTTACCCTAACTTTTTATTCATCTTTGAATCCCCTAGCCTCCTTTGCCATTCTCTAGCTCCAAATTTACTAAAGAAAACCTGATGCCAAGTGGTAAGAGACACCTATCCCTTCATCACTTTAAAGTTCCTTCCCCTACCTCTAGGAGACAACCCTGTAGTAACTTCTCCAATTGAGATACTTAAATTGGTGCAATGAAATGGATAAGATTCATGATTGGTTTATTTATGGATTCAATATTAGCAAATCTGTTAGGCATTATCAGGCTTTAACCAATTAGCAAACCATATGATTGGAAGAGTTGTTAATAAAAAGTATTTATTTCTCTTCAGATTCTCAAATGAAGCCAACATGTTGAAAGTAATTAAATTTAAGCCATTGTTCCTTCTTAAGTGGACATTAGGCACGGATCTAGGCAATATGAAACTAAAGCATCTACTTGTATAGGTCAAGTTTCACAATATTCCTTTAATGTAATTGGCCACCATTAGTCTAAGCTACTTTGCAAGCTTAATATGTAAGCCACCATGCTTAGATGAGAAAAATCTAACTATGAGGAGGATTGGATACACAAAATTTTTTATGAAAGATGAAATGAGTTTCCAATTAACTAAAAATTTGAAAATCATATGACTTGGAAAAAGGAGGTTTGGTTAAGGAAATAAGTATACTTATATGTTATCGATGAAGTGAAAACTCAATGATGGGATGCTAATAGTAAGAAAATTAGTACAAGGAGTCATATGGAGCTACTAGGCATAGAAGGTTCCCTCATTTAGTCAATTAATGAACGTCTTATAACATTAAAAGAAAAGAATATAGAAGTCTCTAAAGTCTCTAATTCGAAAGTTTTAATTTTGTCGACACTTGTTTCAATAAATATAACTTGTCTCAACTTTGAAGATAAAGCTAGTATTACCATTGCAATCATCTTTTAACTTGTGTAGAAAAGATCATTAATTTATAACATCTCCTTAAGTTAAAAAAAGTCGTTATCAACTAAGAACCTAATTTGTTAAACTCATATAGAAGCTCTAAATCAATTCTTCAAGCTATCAGGGCTAGCATTATAACACTCTTTTAAAACTCAATAAATCTTGTTGAAGACTTTGGTCAAAGGAAGCATAAAATACTAGGTCATAATGGTAGCTTCTCTTTAATCCTTACAAAAGAGTGCAGATGATGGCTCAAGTACCACAAGGAAGATACCTAATAGAAAAGCCAAGATACAAAGCTCCTATCAATCCTATTACTCAACTTTAATATCAATAGTAGTATGTAACTTGAGAGTATAAAATTTCCCTAGTAAATAATAAGTGTTTTTTAATTACATAAAAGATAAAAACATTTTATTATTAGACTAATTAAGACCAAACTTAAAGCTAAGAAACTAGAGGATAGGCTATGGCTTATAATCAAAAGCTAGAGTACAATTAGCAATCATTATGCTCACTTTAATAAAGAATCATGATTTCTAATCATCCTAAGGAACTCCAAGTTTTGGACTTTGAAACCACTTATCAACTTATTCATTTGAAAATATCACTAAATAGATCTCTCAGTAGTGTGTGTATTACTTTTATTTATGATGCCTATCATACTTTTCAAGGAGAATCTCTATGGAAAGACTTCATTGACATCTAAAGGAACATTTAACTACTATAGTTTGTGTTTGAAGATTTTAATTACACCTTGTAAGCTAATGAATAAGTGGGTTCTAAAGCAAGAGAAATACCAATGATGATACGAGAAATTAATTGAGCTAAATTAAATGAAATATAAAAAATATGATGAGAATAACTTGATATGAAGCAATAAATAATAAGTGCATTAGCTTATTAGAAAAAACTAGGTAAAACACATGTTAACTCCTCTTAGATTTCAGCTTTCCCATTTAATAAAACACATTTTAATATGTCTCTTTTCTTTTGGATATATCCATTTCATGTCAACGTAACTTCACTCTCAATAGATTTCAAAATTTTAACCTTAATGAAAGTAAAGGAACTCCATTTAGATTGAACAATTATCTACCTAAAGTTGAAGTTTTGAAAACGATATACTTAAAGGAATAAATGAAAACATCTTAACTTTTAGGTCATTTACCTATTTAAAAAAGCTATCGGAAATTAAAAAGGACCTTAAAGAATTTAACAAAAGAAATGACAGAGAAACTCAAAAGGTTGTTTAGGAGAGTACAGAATAACTTCAGGAACCATAAAGAAAACTTTACATCAATCCTCAATATACCATATTAAAGTTGATAGAGAAACAATACATGAAAAAGTTCATTAAAACTCTTAACATTAGTGATTCTTTCCCTAGGTTGAATGCTAAGTACATTAGCTTACAAATAGAGATAGAAGTACCAAAAAAATGGAGATAAAAGTACTAGCTTCTTTTTCAATGCTATGGTCAACATGAGAAATAGTAATAAAATTGTTAACCTTACAGTTCCTAGTGGGATTGAAATCATATAACAAGATGGCATAAAGAGTTCAACTTTTAACAACTTAAGAAAAACATTATGAAATTGTACTAAGAAATCTCCTTCTATAAAAAAGCTAAGCCACTTAATCCTTAACTTGATTGATATGTGATTTTATATATCTTAAAAAATTAAACAATACTAAAAGAAATCACTATGGTAATTATATCTATCATATTTATAGTATGGATTAGTGCGTGTGATTGTTTATCCCATGAAATTGTAGGTATTAGTGCTAACCATCTTTTTATTATCTAATTTAATGAAAAATGATTAATTTTGAAAAGGAAAATTAATGAAAATAAAATATCAAATAAGAAATAACCATTCAATGTAATATTTAAAAACCAAAACAACCAGGAAATAAACTAGATCAAGATGAAGAATCCCTCTAAAACCTTCTTATATTTTAATTTATCCTAATTTAATGTTTAAATCGTAGTTACTTAAACTAATAGGAATTTTGGAAAAAGAACTATATGTAATTATGAAGACACGTCGTTCATATCTTTAAATTGATTGATTGAGTTCTTTTTCAAATCAAAACCCTTAAGAATGCATTAATTCATTTTATTACTTCCCATGATTGGTTTAAACCTAATCCATAAGATTTATGTGGTCTTATCTTTAATATTCCACGCAAATCTTATTATTCATTCTTTAATCTAATCATATATATATGATCTTCTACATTTGCAATTTTAATATTTAGTTATAAAATTTGAAGTTTAATCTTCTAAACTCATTACTTTAATCTAACACAATAACAAAATATGAACAATTCTTAAAAAAACTAGATCTTACATTAAATTGTATAATCAATTCAAAACAATAGATATAAGGTTTATCTAACGTAAATCTATATCTGATATATGCTTAATTGATTATACATTTATCCTACAACACTTAGTGATTAATGTTATGAAACATTTTAGAAACTCATTTTGGTTTATATTTGGTTTTAGGTACAATTTGGAAGTATAAAAGCTAAAGTGAGTTAAAAGCACATTCTTTAAGCCATCATCTTGACGTTCACACTCAATTGTCCTTATAAAATAGGAAGGAGACAGATTGGGGTGAATATGGGACAAGAAAATCCAAGGAAATGAAGTTATCAGGTTGATCTAGAAGATACATGATAGTGTATCTATTCACACAGCCATGTATTCATTCCGAAGATAAATGTTTAACTTACATGGTTGGTTACACAGTCGTGAAACCAACCATATATCTTCAAAATTTCTAGATTTTTTGAACTTATAAGGTTTGATTCACAATCTTGTATCAAACCATGTGGCTCCCCAGAACCCTAATTTTTAATATAAAATAACATTTGAGTAGCTAAACATGTATGGATTGATTTTGGAATACTTTGTTAATGCTATTGCTTCTAATACTCTATAACTTAATCGTGATGTGAAATGTTTCCAGCAAGATGCAATGTCTTGATTCCTGACCTCTGTAAGTTAAATGGGACAAATTGTAAGAACTATCAACCATTTGGAATTACCAAGTGAAGAGAAGCAGCCATCTGAACCCTAGGTGTACCCAAGGAACATTAGTTCAGAAAACTTATGGAGTGGAAAAGAGCTTGAGAATCTTGAGTGGACTACTTAAGGGATTGCTTGTGAAGAAGAAATAGAGAAGGAGTTTGAAGGAGAAAAGAATAAATCATTTACCTCGAAGGTGAGTGCTGAGTCTTTTATTGTTGATAACACTAATCCTTCATCTTTACTTAGTAGGTTAGAGAAATTAAATGAGGAGCAAAACGTGAAGAGATATTTCAACAGTGCAGGGACTTAGTAAAGATTAAAAGTTTGAAGATTGGGAAGACACTAAACATTAGGGGCCATTTACTTGGGTGTTATACTGAATAACCTCAAGTGGAAAGTGCAAGTTGTGACACTAAAGATCATAACTTTGTCATGTGATGAGGAAAACAAGGAGTCGAGCTAACCACAATAAACAAAGGCACTACTTGAGAGGTAACCCAAAGGAATTTTATTTCTTTTTCTTTACATTTTCACATTTGTTAGGATATGCATATGTGCTTTTAAGTTGTTTGTTTCTTATATGCATGTGTTTTTTTAATCTTATTTATTTCTTATGTGTTTTTAAGTTTTCAAATAAAAAGAGAGAGAATCAATACAAACAAGCATTCATTATCTCTTTTTCTATTGCTTTTATGATTATATAGTTATGACTAGAGAGTGAATTAACTATAAAAATTCATGGCAACTTGAGTATGTACTTTTACTCTTGTGATTGGTCAATATACGTTATTTTCAGAAGAGTAGTGCTAGTAGTAGATATAAGCCAGTGAGATTTTGAGTCTTTATAGACTGACACATCCATATCAGTCTCATTGTCTTTTGTTTGTGTGTGACATTCATGATATGTACATCTAAACTTTTCTTTAATTTACTATTCAAGACCACATTTTTATCATATGCATTAACATGAAAATGATATAGGAATTTTTTTTGTTTCATAAGCTATTAGCCAAATAGCCTACCTATTGATATGGTTTTTCCCTTGTTAAGCCCCCTTAAGCTTTAATTGCCTTTTCTTTTTGTGTTAACCACATTACATGCCTTAAGCCTAACTAAATTTCCTACCCATTCCTTAAAGCAAGTGGAACATTTATTGATTGTTAGTGGATGTGGATGTACAAAAGTGTAAGTGTGGGGGTATGCACATGTGTGGATTGGTTAAAATTTTTGGGATGTCATTTTATGTCTTATCAAAGAGTTCCAATGTTAATGTAAATTTTTTCTTTTTTTGAAAAAACCAAAACAAAAAATGAAAAAGGAAAGAAAAATATGTTTAAATAAAAGTATCAAGGAGGAAATGCAATTATTTTGAAAAGTTATTCATTATTAGTTTCTCCTTCTAAAGTTGTGTGGAATGGGTAATTTGAATATGTTGCATATGGGTTAGATGTCATTTTGAAGGATGACTTTCTATATTTTCAATGTATTGTTTATCATTGATTTTTATGAGTGATACCTTATAATTGACTATACTTTATGTGGTTTATAGTGTGAGGGCTTGAATCTAAGGTGTGGAACATAGTTTTTACAGTCAACATAGCTGATAGTACCTAATTTTGAATGAATGTTAGTTTTTGTGCTTGATGTTCTATTGAGTGATTTCTTATTTCATTATTTTTAATGGATTTTATACTCTACTATCCAAATACATCTCACCTTATCCCTTTCCCATATTACAACCTTAAAAAATCCTTTGATTTATGATTATCCATATGAATCCTAGTGGTGGAGAAATAAAAGATATGTAAAGTTATGGAATGTCATAATCATGAATGGTGTTTGAGTATACCTATGGATTGATACTATTTAAACACATTCTGTTGAAGTCTACCTTTATATTGCTCAGTTTTTAAAGGTGATGCATGGTGATTAATCATGAGTGGAGGAATTTAATGTTGAATTCTTTCCATGCATGGTTTCGAAAGTTATTCATCGTTTCTTATGATTATCTATTCTTAGGAAATATGGAAAATGCATAAATGTTTGCGTAATACCTAAGGTGTGGATCCCACGAGGAAGGGAATTAGTCCTAAAATCTAACGGAAGCTAAGTTCACAATACCTAATTAAACAACTACTGCAGAAATTAAAATGAATCAAGAATCAAATATGAGAAATTAAAGCACCAAAAGAATGAACAAAATAGTTAGCTCACATAAATAATCCGAAATTCAACCTAGAAGTGACCAATTGAGAGAAAGGGTGAATTAATTCGAAACTAAAGAAAATCTACCCAATTATGTAATTTCCTACTTAAAGGCCGTAGATAGTCCTAGGGTGAATTACTCTCTTTCGAGTTATAATTCTTAACCCTAATTAATAATCCCTAATTCAAATTATAGAAATTGGGATCTCTTGATCCGCAATTGGTCTAAAACGTAAATTAGTTCTAAAGTTGTCTATTAACCTACCAGGAACCTATGTTTGATCTCTCGTTACACTACTCTACCGGTTTGATTCAACTCTCTACTTATCGATTAACCTAACTCTCGTTAGCCTAAATCGATGATTTTTACCCAGCTCACCCTCTCAGTTTGTTCCCAAGTTACGAAGAATCAAAATTGAATCATAAATAAATCGAATAAAACACAATCAACTAAATTTTATTAATCTAAAGAACAAAAAACCCGAAGGTGAGCTTAGACAAAAAATTAACACTCAACGACAATATTCCTAGTCAATATCTAAATCTCATACATCAATGAAATCGAAATAAAAAATGGAAAATACTGTTGGAATGGATCTCAGAGGTAGCAACGCGGGGAAACTGCTTGATCTCTCTTTAGGTCTCTCTTGGATTTTTTTTACAGAATATCCCTTTTTACACAGCTCTCTTAGTTCTCTAAAAACCGCTGGTGGCTACTAGATATTGTTCTATTTATTTTATAGCAGCTCTAGGTCAAACTCAGGGTCAAAACGGTCCAAAAAATCACCCAAAATTTGAGTTTTCATATTAGCCTGATGTAGGGCACGATCGTGGATCTGACTGTCACGATTGTGGCTAGCACTTTAACCTTTCTGTCACGATCGTGGCCCCTTAGTGTATGATCGTGGCCCATTGATGCATGATTGTGGCCTGGCTGTTGTCACGATCGTGGCTAATGTGTACGATCGTGGCTTATGTCATTTAGCCCAAAACTCTTTAAATCTTCACGCTCTTCCCTATTTACCCTGCAACACTAGCACACATATCAAGGTACCTAAAAAAATATATAAATTAAGCTCAAAGATTCATACTAACCCATAAAAACAATTAAACACATAAACTAACACAATTGAAACCTAAATACACACTAAACACTCACAATAACACTAATTACTTAACAAATCAAACCCTAAAACACAACGCAAATCATGACTATTAATATCCCCACACTTAAACATTTGCTTGTCTTTAAGCAAACAAAACAATAACACCTAACAAAACAAACACACCATGCAATAATGTGACAATGGCTTTAATCTTCATGAACAAAATTTAATCTTGGACACACCCATTCGAATTATTTCAAATCATTAACATGCAAAATATACGTTTAGGGGCTTTGAACTTAATATACAACTAACTCAAGACCAAGTGTTAACATATTTACCCATTTCAATTGTGCACACATATTAATAATTTTTTGGTCCCTTATATTCAGTAACTGCTCCTAGGTATAGTTCTATGAAACTTCAAGCCTATTTCAAGTCTGGTAGTTTTTTTATTTAAACACACAATTTTTATTTTTATTTATTTATTATTATTATTTTTAACCTAGGACTTAGCCTTTTACTCGGAGGCAAACATTTGTGATGAACATCGATCCAGTTACTTGATTAAGTCATTTATTAATAGCTTAGTTGAAACGTCATTATAGCTTTTTTACACGAAGGCATACATTTTTTATGCATGTCGATCCAGTTACTCAGCTACATCACGTTTTCAACTAGCTACTAGCTCTATTCATAACTCGAAGGCCAGCAGAATAGTGATTATTAAACACTTATTAAACATTTTTTTAATTACCTACCTTGTTGCTTTAAACTATTTATTTCCATGAAAAAATAATAGTTAAGTTCCTTAGTTAAAAGGCCTCAAATTGTGAATGAATGTGACAATCTATAAGGTACTAAATTTACACTAAGTCCTAATTAGGTTGTATATTTATCCAAAAGCCCCCTAATTTACTAATTTCACAGTAAATGATTATTCATAACCTAATAGTCTATGTCCAAAATTAAAAAAAAATCACTCAATTTAAGCCATTGACACATTAATACACTTCACACCATACAACCTAATACTTTCATACAGTACACAAAATTTACATACAAAAGAAAAACACACCTATACTTGAACAACACATTATCCTCAATATGAGAAGGAAACACACACGACACATACATAAACAAAATGTGAAAACGAAAATTAAAATAAAAACGAACAAATAAAATTAATGATGAAAATAAAAATAAAAATAAAGATAACAGAAAAATAAACAACACAGAACAAAATAGAGTTGAAAAAATTTTGGGTTAGGCTTAAATCCTAAGGAGATGGAGGTGGTGATGGTGTAGGAGGTGGTAATTGAGCACCCTGAGCTTTGGAGTTGATGGATCTTTCGACTCTAGCATCTTTGTGTATGCACCACTTCTTTTAATGTTCTGTTGGTTTCGGAGATCACATCTAAAACCTTTATCTAGCATTGGTCCTCTTCTTCCTCTTCTTCCAATTCCTCGCTTGTTGATGCCTCCTGTGCCCACCTAGGAGGTGCGGAGCTCGAGCTTACCTAACCCACCTTGGTCCGCACATATATCTTTTTTGATTTCCCGCAGACTCATGTTGGTGGAGTGTATGATCCCTACCCAAAATAGATGACGGTGGTCACGAAACTCAGGCAGATGCACTGTGAACCCCCTTCGTTCTGCACCAAAATGCTATGCAATGGTAGAAACTAGGTACCCCATTCCAAGATGGTTGTTCCGCTTTTACGGAGTCCTAGCAAAATCATTCAGCACATGTATGGATGTGCATTCCAGAATACTATGGTCCATGCACCACAGTATGAATAGTTCCTTGGTAGAACACTTGTTGGTCTATGATTTGTCAAAGACCAGATGACATATAAATTTATGCAGTAGCAAGTGTTCATAGGACTGGATAATATTGTTATGGGCATTTTTGGCATAAAAACACTCAATGCCAGTAAGCTCGTGCCAGTATTGGGAGGCACGGAAGTCATCATGTTGGTGGACAATGGTGGATTCGGGGAATCCACATATGTCATACATGATCTCTACCGTTAATTCATACACTCGTCCCCTCAATCTAAACTATAATTTCTTAGTGTTTTAGGGTTAAAGGTCAAGGACGTTAAAAACTCTAGGGTAAGCTCTTCATAAACGGGGAATTGAAATCTAATAAATTGACCCCACTGGATCCTCTCTTCTAAGTTCTCTACCTGCTCACGCATTTCTATATCAAAATCAAAATATTTAGGCACAATAATTTGCCTAGAATGAAGGGAACGGAAACGAATACCTTGCTCCTTGATGTAGATAGGAAAAGGAGCTCTAAAGTCCACTGCTTGGTTGCTTCTCCCTCATCCCGCGACTTGCTGTGCTTCGTGAGGCTCCTGTCGAGCAGTTTGCTTGATGCGAGGCATGATTGGTTTAAGTTTGGAAAATTAACGGTTAAAAAATCTAGAGAGATGTTAGAGCGTTTGAAAGTTGGAGTTCTAGAGAGATAAACTAAAAATGAAAGTGACGGTGAAAGTTAAGTAAGGATTGAATAAATAGGTGACAAAAAGGGTAAAATGGTAAACGTGTCAATTAAAATTCGTATCATCCTCCCCTTTTGTACATAGTCGCAGGCCACAATCGTAGCCTGCTACGCCATGATCGTGACATGCGGTATACCACCAAAGGAAATCTCAATCGCAGGCCACGATTGTGACTTGATAGGTCACGGTCGTGGCCAGCGCCTGTATCCTGACACCAAGTCCTTCTTCTTCAAATTCTTTTTCTCTCTCAGTTCATAATTCTTTTTCACTTCTTTTAATATGCTTGCTTACTCTTCCGCATGATTCCAAAATCCTATTCCTCTTTTTGCTTTTATTGAACCAAAACAAGATTGAACCTAACTACAAAATTCAACTAATCTAATAAAATTAAACAATAAACTAAATTTTCTATGGGCTACCTCCCATGTAATGCTTCTTTTAACATCGGTAGCTCGGTGCTCCTTTAAAGCTCATGGTGGTTAGAATGACTAATTTGATGGTAGTGTCATTATTAATCTCAAAGTCTGAATATGTGCTACTATATTGCAACTACCACCTTCCTTGAAGTTTTCCTTGCCTCGCCTTCTCCTTTGCGAGCTCTTCTTTTGGAAAGCATTTGTAGGATCCTTAATGTTTTCCCATTCTCCTTGAGGTTCAAGTTTGTTGCAATCCACTAGAGTTAAAGGAGCTCCGTACTCTCTAACAATTACATGAAGGTCAGTTGCTCTTTTCCTACTCGTAGAGTTAGTTTGCCCACATCTATATCAATAATTGAGCGCACAGTGGCTAAGAACGGTCATCCAAGAATCATCGGAGTATCCTCATCTTCATTGATATCCAAAATATAGAAATCTATAGGAAAGATAAAATTACCGACCTTGATTGGCACATTTTGTATGATTCCTATTGGTCTAAGTGAAGTCCTATTGATCGTCTTAATCAAAAACTTTATGGGCACTAACTCTTGTAACCCCAATTTAAGACTGAGAGTGTAGGGCATCGTATTTATACTCGCACCTATGTCTGCGAATGCCCTATCTATGATGATCTTGTTCATACTATAGGGCATGAAAAAGTCCCCTAGATCATCCCTCTTCACTATCTTGGGGGTGTCTTCTAATATTCGCTCATTCCCCTTACTTGTAACAGATTCTTATAATTTCAGATTAGCTTGTATTCGTTCTGTCACTTCCTTAATTTTGTTTGGCTTGATCTCTTGTAATGTTTCTGCTTCCCTCTTAGCATATAATTCCTTCTGAGAAAAATATTGGTGCAGGAATATCCGTCAAGTTACTTGCACCGATTTACTGACAGTCTCAATTGAAAGGTCGTCTTTAATTACTTGACCATCTCCTTTGTCTACCTCTTCTAGCTCCTAGTCCTGATTCTAGCTTATAACTATAGTACGCTCCTCTGGGTTTGATTCAGTGTTGCTTAGAAGAGTTCCAGCACTCTGAGTTGACATTGCTTCTGCGATATGCCCTACTTAGATTTCTAAATTGTAGATAGACGAAGCATGATTCTTTGTGACTTGCTCGAATTTACTCTCGAGCCTCCCATGTGCTTCCTCCATTCCTCCTATCTTATCCAAAATTCTATCCAATTTTGAATCCATTGAGCTTATTTTGTCCTGTTGGAAGCTCGATTGTCCTTGGGGTCTGAACTACCCTCTATTGTTGTTGTTAAACCAAGAGAAGTTTGGGTGATTCTTCCACCCAGGGTTATATGTTATGGAGTAGGGATTATTACCCCTCCACAATCAAATTAGGCCCCCATATAATTAACTTGCTTTGGGTTATTGTCTCTCATCAGATAGCAGTCCACCGTATCGTGATCCAATTGGCTGCATAGCTCACACTTCAATTGCGCGGCCTTTACTATAGCTAAGGATGATGCCTTCATATTGCTGAGTTGTCGCGTTAGGTTATCAATCTTAGCTTGCATTTCTGTCATCTGATCGAAAGTGACAACTCTCATCTGCTATCTAAAGTTAGTAGGTTGCCTAATACTTTTAGTAGCCCATAAACAACTATTGCTGGCCATCTCCTTTATTAATTTCTCTGCTTCATCGATCGTCTTTGTCATTAACGATCCTCTTGACACCGCATCAATGGTGCCTCTAGATGTGGGTTCACTCCGTTATAAAATGTCTGCAGCAGGAACTCCTTGGGTAAATTATGGTGTGTGCATCTCCTCTGCAGGTCCTTGTAATGCTCTCACGCTTCATAAGTAGACTCCCCGTCACCTTGTTGGAAGTTTGTAATTTCCTTAATAATTTTGGTGGTCTTTGTTAGTGGGAAGTATTTATCTAGGAAGGCACGCACTAGCTGGTCCCATGTCATAATGTTAGCAGGGCTCACTGAATGATACCAAGCCTTCACTTTATCCTTAAGTGTGAAGGGAAACAACATAATTCTCACTGCATCTTTCGACATCTGGTGATATCGAAAAGTATCATAGATCTCAAGAAAACTCACGATGTGAGCATTCAGGTATTCATTTGCAAATCCATAGAATTGGACATTTTGTTGAAGGATGTTCAGGAGGGCTGGCTTAATTTCAAAGGAGACCACTTGAACAGGCAGTTTAGCCACTCCTTGGTTTGCAAGATTGAACTCTGGCCTCATAAAATCCATAAGGGTCCTCTGTTGTTGCCTGCTAGGGTTGACTTGTTGATCCATGTTTCTTTCTAATTCCTCGGTCATTTGTGCTTTCTTGATCTCTTCTTATTCTTCTCGTTGAGCTTTCCTAAGGGTTCGTTCTAAACGTGTTATGTCTAAATCTGACGTCTCAATTGCGCTACTCAATCCTCTCGTGACTCTTATGTTCATGCAAGAGCATGATTCCTAAGTAAAAAGAATTAAATAAAAAAATTAAAAACTACTCTAATGCCTTAAAATATAGAACTAAATTGCCTTCCCCAGCAATGTCGCCAAAAACTTGTTTGCTCAAGGTTACACGCGCTAAGTTTTATTATTTATAACCTTGGTAATTATCGTAAGCACACGGGTCGTTCGCTTAGTACCTAAGGTTTCGATCTCATGAGGAAGGGAACTAGTCCTAAAATCTAATGACAGCTAAGTTCACAATATGTAATTAAACAACTATTGCAGAAATTAAAATTAATCAAGAAACAAATTTGAGAAATTAAAGCACCAAAAGAATGAACAAAATAGCCAGCTCACACAAATAATTCGAAACTCAACCTAAAAGTGAACAATTGAGAGAAAGGTCGAATTAATTCGAAACTAAAGAAAATCTACCCAATTATGTAATTTCTGATGTAAAGGGCCTAGACAGTCCTAGTGTGAATTACTCTCTCTCGAGTTATAATTCTTAATTGTAATTAATAATCCCTAATTCAAATTATGAAAATTGTGATCTCTCGTTCTGCAATTGGTCCAAAACTTAAATTAGTTCTAAAGTTATCTAATGTGCATGATCGTAGCCTGTCTTTTAGCCCAAAACTCTTTAAATCTTCACGTTCTTCCCTGTTTACCTTGCAACACTAGCATACATATCAAGATACCTAAAAAAAACAAATTAAGCTCAAAGTTTCATACTAACCCATAAAAACAATCAAACACATAAACTAACACAATTGAAACCTAAATACACACAAAACACTCAAAATAATATTAATTACTTAACAAATCAAACCCTAAAACACAATGCGAATCACAACTATCAAGAATCTCATGATGATGATCTGATCATGATTTCCTTCATGCTATATTTTGTATCATGAACTTTATTAATTCGATTTAAGATCAATATCACTTCATATATAAATGATTATCAAATTAATGAAAAATGCCTTTTACTTTATTAATCAAAATAAAGTTTTTACAAAAATACTAAAGGTGATTGCCTTTAAAGCACTACTCTAACAAAAAGTACAAGTATTACTTTAAAATAAACATAAGAGCATTTAGAAGCTAGTTTAAAAAATCACCTAATTTTTGACGAGAGAGTAAACATCTTATCTTGGATACTCTCAGTGACTTAATCAGGTCATCATTTACTACTCCTTGTCCTAACTTTTTTACTTGGTTTGAAGCCAATAATGTGAATTTATTTAAAGCTCACTTATTCATATTTTTCTCCTTTTTTGTATGATAAAGAAAATGCTTGAAAAAGAATTCACTTTTAACTCAATTGTAAGTACGACTTGTACAAAAAGTATTATATTACAAATTAAGTATCCATTCTCAATATTAATGAAGCAAGTCAAATCAAATTAACCATGAAATATCTTAACTATTTAGCAAATCAAAACTTTAGTTGCACATTTTCCTGAATGTACCAAATATCCAAGAACAATGAAAAAATAAAATAAAGGAAAGGAGGTAAGGATAGTTAATGCTCTCGTAATAATAAAAGAATCCTCAACCTTATCTAGTGCTATTCATTTATGTTTAGGGCTAATGAAATATGATCTTTAATGTTTTATAGTAATGTTGCCTATATAACTTGCAAAATTCCATTAAGTCTCATCTTAAGTAAGATCCAATCTTTAAAGAATATCAAAATAAATTTAAAATCTACAAGTTTAAAATTCTAGCTAAAGATCCTAGCAGCTACCAAATTAAAACAAAAATACCTAAGTATTGAATTGCCTCCTAACAAGATCTTCTTTCTAAATTTTTCATTTGGACTTATTCTCAAGCCCTTGACTTATCCTACATCCACAATCAAAGACTTGCTTTTACTCTTCTTTGAAATCTATGGCGCAATTGCTTCTTCATGTTCCAATAGACTTATATTGTTCATTTCTCCTTACTCTCTTTATAAGATGTAGGATTACTCTTTAATCAAATCAACCAATGATAACTCAACAAGCTTCTTCTTATTGGAAAGGAAATCCTTTAAGCATTTGATATACTTTAACATATATAAAAGATCTTAAACAAAAGCTATGTTAACATGTACTTTCTTAAACAACTCTATAAAATTACCAAATTTTTCCTCCTTTCCATCTATCTCGAGCTTACTCAAGTATGGAATCTTTGACTTATATTCTTTAACCACTTTCTTCTTTATCATCTCATCCTTCTTTTTCTTATTCTCGTAATCCTTCTTCTCTTATTTCTCATTTTATATAGTAAACTTCTCCTTATTTTCTTTCTTTATTTTTTAACTTGTAACTCTTTCCTAGTCCTCAAAATTATTTCACTTACTTTCTTCCTTATATTTGGCCCAATGTTACTAGGTAAAGAACCTAATTGCTTTTTAAAAACAAACTTAGAAAGCTATCCAATATGAATTTCCATATTCTTGGTGAAGCTCACTGATTTTGAATAAACTTTTCATTTCCTTGGATGGTAGCCTTAGTTAAAGTAACAAATCCTATCACGAGCTCCTCAATACTTGACTTTCATTATTATTATTATTATTGAAGGAATTCGGGTGGAGCTTAATTGTTTTATGCAAGGTTGTAATAGTATCTCCATACTAGATTATAAGTACCACTATAAAGGATGTTTTAAGATTAATTACCCATAAAATTTGGTTCATCTAATTGCCCCATATTGTAAGGCTCCTGACAATTATGATTGGGTTTGCCACCACCATACATATTACAATGCCTTTTGTTCAGTTTCCAAATATATATTATCTCGCACTTCATTCCAAGCCTCCAATGCTACC
Source organism: Erythroxylum urbanii (assembly GCA_027568935.1). Taxonomy (NCBI): domain Eukaryota; kingdom Viridiplantae; phylum Streptophyta; class Magnoliopsida; order Malpighiales; family Erythroxylaceae; genus Erythroxylum; species Erythroxylum urbanii. Next base: position 36,739 of record JAOQML010118005.1, read on the forward strand.
ATAAATAACAATATATCATAGTCCTCTGTGAAATACTGTCCTCCACATCCTACCACTATGTTTAGAAGTTGTGGCACTAAATAACTAAATCCTAAAATTTAACCACAAATGTAAGATCAAAAAAGAGAAC
>JAOQML010118054.1:0-21812 GCA_027568935.1 Erythroxylum urbanii
TATTCTTATTCCTCTGATTTACCACACTAGGACCCGTTTCTCTGGTCCGACCCGTTCTCTGGAAACGGGATGTTACAACTATGCCAACGAGTTGTTTTTTCCACCGAAGGTACCTAACAAGCACACCAACAGGTTGTTTTGCCTACCGATGGTAAGTATCAACCATGCCAATGGACTATTTTGCCCATTAAAGGGGTGCCAACAGACTATTTTTACCATCGAATTTGCCTATCGACCATGCCAACAGGCCATTTTGTAGACTGAAGATGCCCAATGGCCTATTTTTCCCACCTAAGACTCTTAGCCAACTTGCCAACTGGTCGTTTTGCCCACCGAAGGTGCCTAGCCACAAAGTCAACAGGTTGTTTTGCCAACCGAGGGTGCCTAACGACCATGCCAATGGGTTGTTTTGTCCTTAGGAGGTGCCTAACGATCGTGCCAATAAGTTATTTTATACAACCAAGGTGGCTAACGACCATGCCAATGAGTTGTTTTGCCCACCAATGGTGCCTAGTGATTGTGCCAACTTTTTACACACTGAAGGCACCTAGCGACAGTGCCAACAGGCTTATTTCCCACCAAAGGTGCCTAGCAATCGTTCCAATAGGTAGTTTTACCCACCGAAGGTGCCCAATGGGATTTTTTACTTATCAATGGTGCTTAGCGGTCATGCCAATTGACTATTTTGCCCATCAAACGAGTGTCAATAGGCTATTTTCCCATTGAAGCTACCTAGCCATCATTCCAACGGGTTATTTTGCCCACCGAAGATACCCAATGAGCTATTTTTCCTAGTTAAGGCACTTAATGACCATGCCAATGGTCTGTTGTTCCCACCAAAGGTGCCTAACGACCATGCCAATGAGTTCTTTCACCCATCGAAGGTGCCTAAAGGGCAGTTTTGCCCTCCTAAGGTGCCTAGAGATCGTGCCAACAGGTTGTTTTGCCCTCCGGAGGTGCTTAGAGATCGTGCCATCAGGCTATTTCGCCCACACAAGGTGCCTAGCGACTATGCCAATGAGCTGTTTTCTACACCAAGGGTGCCAGGTGCTTGCCCACCGAGGCTACCTAGTGACCATGTCAATGGGCTGTTTTACGCACCGAAGGTAGCTAGCGATCGTTCCAATGGGCTGTTTTACCCACCGAAGGTGCCCAACAGATTTTACCTACTGCTGGTGCTTAGCGACGGTGTGAACGTACTATTTTGCCCACCGAACATGTGCCAACGGGTTGTTTTTTCCATCGAACTTGTCTAACAACTGTTCCAACGGGTTATTTTGTCCATCAAAGGTGCCCAACGTGTTGTTTTTCCCAATGAAAGAGCCTAGTGATTGTGCCAACAGGCTGTTTTGCTAAGAGAAGGTGCCCAGCAATCGTTTCAATGGCCCGTTTTGCCCACTGAAGGTGCCCAACAGGATTTTTTACCTACCAATGGTGCTTAGCGACCATGCCAACGGGCTGTTTTGCCAAGACAAGGAGACTAGCGACTGTTCCAACAGGTTGTTTTCTCACTGAAGGTGACTAGTGATAGTTCTAACGGGCTCTTTTCCCACCGAAGGTGACTAGCAACTATTCCAATGGGCTGTTTTCCAACCGAAGATGCTTCAAGGTCCATAGCAAACGTGTCAAAGGGCTATTTTGCCCACCGTAGGGGCCTAATTACTGTGCCAATAGGCTATTTTTCACACCAAGGGTGCCTCGCAACCGTTCCAAAGGGCTGTGTTGCCCACCGAAGGTGACTAGAGACCATTCTGACGGGCTGTTTTTTCCCCAAAGGTGACCAGCGACCATGCCATTGGGTTGTTTTCTCATCAAAGATGACCAGCAACCGTTTTGATAGGCTGTTTTCCCACCGAAGGTCCCCCATGGGCTATTTTTCTACCGAAGGTGGCTAGCGGCCATACTAATGGGCTGTTTTGCCCACTGAAGGTGCCTAATGGGCTACTTTTCCCACCGAAGGCACCACCTTATCAATGGGTTGTTTTGCCCATCGGAGGTGCCTAACGGCCATGCCATCGGGTTGTTTTGCCCACCTATGGTGCCTAGCGACCATGCCAGCTGGTTGTTTTGCCCTCTAGAAGTGCCTAGTGATTGTGTCAATGGACTATTTTGCCCACACAAGGTGTCCAGTAATCGTTCCAAAAGGATGTTTTGCCCACCGAAGCTGCCCAACGGGATTTTTTACCTACAGATGGTGCTTAACGACTATGCCATCGGGCTGTTTTACGAAGACAAGGAGACTAGGGACTATTCCAACGGGCTATTTTCCCACAGAAGGCGACTAGCGATAGTTCCAACGAGCTCTTTTCCCACCGAAGGGGACTAGCAACTATTCCAGTGGGTTGTTTTCCCACCGAAGATGCCTAACGGGCTATTTTTCCACCCAAGGTGCCTAGTAAACGTGCCAATGGGTTGTTTTTCATACCGAGCATGCCTAGCAACCGTGCCAAAGTGCTGTGTTGCCCACCTAAGGTAACCAGAGACCGTTCCAATGAGTTGTTTTTCCCTCAAAGGTGACTAGCAACCATCACAGCGGGCTGTTTTCCCATTGAAGGTGATCAGCAACCATTCCGACGGGCTATTTTCCCTTTAAAGTAACTTGTAATCCTTCCAACAGTCTATTTTCCCATCGAAGGTTCCCAACAGGCTATATTTTTGCTAAAGATGCCTAACGAACGTGCCAACCGGTTGTTTTCCTCGCCGTAGATGCCTAGTGACCAAAAGAATGCAAAAGTGTTTTTTCGCTCACCAAAGGTGCACCAATGTGCTATTTTTCCACCAAATGTGCTTAGCGATCATGCGAACAGACTGTTTTGCCCACTGAAGATATGCCAACTGGCTATTTTTCCCACCAAAGGTGCCTATCGATTGGGCCAACAGGCTTTTTTGCTAACCTAATGTGTCTTAAAACTGTGCCAAAGTGCTGTTTTGCCCACCCAAAGTACATAACAATTAAGGGAACGGGCTATTTTGGCCATCTATGGTGCCTAACGATCCTACCAACTGGCTGTTTTACCCACTGAAGGTCCCCAGCATCTGTTGCAACATGTTGTTTTGCCTATCGAGGGTGCCTAACGATCGTGGCAAATAGTTGTTTTGCCTGACAAAGATACACAACTAGTTTTTCCCAGCAAAGTTGCCCTGCGACTATGCCAACAGGCTATTTTGCCTACCGAGGGAGCCTAGCGACCGTGTCAACTGGCTATTTTTCCCACCCAGGGTGCCTAGTGATTGTGCCAACGGGCTGTTTTCCACTTAAAGGTGATTAGCGACAGTGCCAGCGGGCTGTTTTCCCAACGAAGGTGACTAGCGACCTTGCCAACGGGCTGTTTTCCCTCAAAATTAACTTGTGATCATTCGAACGGGCTATTTTCCCAATGAGGGTTCCCAACGGGTTGTTTTCCCACTAAAGGTTCCTAGCAGGTTTTTTGCCCACCGTAGGTGACTATTGACGGTGCCAATGGGCTTTTTTATGTTCCAAAGGCATGCAAACGTGTTGTTTTGTCCACCGAAGATGCATCAACGTGCTATTTGTCCATCGAATGTGCTTAGCGACTGTGCCAACAGACAATTTAAAACACCGAAGGTGTGCCAACTGTCTGTTTTTCCCACCAAAAGTGCTTAGTGGCCGTTCCAACGGGCTGTTTTCCCCCCAAAGGTGACTAGCGACCTTACTAATGGGTTGTTTTGCCCATCGAAGATGCCCAATAGGTTGTTTTGCCCACTAAAGGTGCCTAGCTACCATGCCAACAGGTAGTTTTACCGACCGATGGTAACTAGTGACTGTTACCATCGGACTGTTTTGCCCATCGAAGGTGTGTCAACAGGCTATTTTTACCACCGAAGGTGGCTAGTGGCATTGCCAACGGGATGTTTTGCCCACTGAAGGTGCCCAATGGGTTGCTTTTCCTACCGAAGGCAACACCTTGCCAATGGACTGTTTTATCCACCGAAGGTGCCTAATGACCATGCCATCAAGTTGTTTTACCCACTCAGTGTGCCTAGCGACCATGCTAGCTGGTTATTTTGCCGTCCAGATATGCCTAGCGATCGTGTCAATGGGCTGTTTTGCCCACCCAAGGTGCCTAGTGACCTTGCCAACGAGCTGTTTTGCACATTGAAGGTGCCTACTGACTCTGTCAAGTGGCTGTTTTGCCCACCAAGGGTGCCTAGCGACTGTGCCAATGGGCTATTTTGCCCACCAAAGGTACCTAGCAATCATTCCGACAGGCTGTTTTACCCACCAAAGGTGCCTAACAAGATTTTTTACCTACCGATGGTGTTTAGCGACCATGCCAACGGGCTATTTTGCTAAGACAAGAAGGCTAATGACTGTTCCAACAGGCTATTTTCGCACCGAAGGCTACTAGCAATAGTTCCAACAAGCTTTTTTCCCATAGAAAATGCCCAACAGGTTGTTTTTCCATCCAAGGTGCCAAGAGAACATGCCAAAGGGCTATTTTGCCCACCGTAGGAGCTTAACTACCTTGCCAATAAACTGTTTTTCACACCAAGGGTGCCTAACAATTGTGCCAATGAACTGCTTTGCCCACTGAAGATGACTAGAGACCGTTCAAATGGGCTATTTTCCCACCGAAGGTGACCAGTGACTGTTCAAACAGGTTGTTTTCCACCTTAAATTGACTTGCAGTCCTTCCAACAGATTGTTTTCCCACAGAAGATTCCCAATAGGATATTTTTCTACCAAAGGTGCCTAGAGAACATGTCAACGAGTTGTTTTACCCACCATAGGTGCCTAGCGATTGTGTCAATAGGCTTTTTTACACACCAAAGGCATGCAAATTTGCTATTTTGCCTACCAAAGGTGCACCAATGTGCTATTTTTTCCACCGAATGTGCTTAGCAACCATGGACTGCTTTGCCCACCGACGGTGTCCCAACTGGCTAATTTTCCCACCAAAAGTGCCCAGCGATTGTGCCAAATCGCTGTTTTGCCCACTCAAGGTGCATAACAATAGAGGGAACAGGCTGTTTTGCCCATCGACAGTGCCTGACGATCGTGCCCATAGGCTATTTTTCCCACTGAAGGTGCCTAGCGACCGTGACAATATGGTTTGTTTTGCCCACTGAGGGTACCTAACGATTGTGCCAACAGTTGTTTTGCCTGACGAAGCTGCACAACTAGTTTTTTTTCCCACCAAAGATGCCTTACGATCGTGCTAATGGGCTGTTTTACCACCAAAGGTTCCTAGCGACTATGTCAATGAGCTGTTTTGCCCACTGAAAGTGCCTAACGACCATGCCAACGGGTTGTTTTGCCTAACGATGGTAACTAGTGACCATTCCAATGGACTATTTTGCCTATTAAAGGGGTGCTAACGGGCTATTTTTACTACCCAATATGCCTAGCGTCCATGCCAATGGGCTGTTTTGCCCACCAAAGGTACCCAATGGGCTATTTTTCTGACTAAAGATGCCTACAAAATTTGCCAATGGGCCATTTTGCCCACTAAAGGTGCCTAGCGACAAAGCCATCTAGCTATTTTGCCCATCGAGGATGCATAGTGACCGTGCCAATGGGTTGTTTTACCCTCAGAAGGTGCCTAGCGATCATTGCAATAGGATGTTTTGCCCACCCAAGGTGCCTATTGACTGTGTCAACGAGTTGTTTTGCCCATCGAGGGTGCCTAACGACTGTGCTAACTAGGTGTTTTGCCCACCAAAGATGCCTAGCAATCATTCTAATAAGTTGTTTTACCCACAGAAGGTGCCCAACGGGATTTTTTACCTATCAATGGTGCTTAGCAACTGTCCCAACGACCTATTTTTCCAACCAAAGCCAATGGGCCCTTTTTTCCACCTAATGTGTCTAGTGGCCGTGCCACCGGACTGTTTTGCCCATCGAAAGTATGCCAACGGGCTATTTTTCCCACCAAATGTGCTTAGTGACCATGCCAATGGGCTATTTTACCCACCAAAGGTGCCCAAAGGGTTGTTTTCCCACCAAAGCTGCGTAGCGACATTGACAACGGCTGTTTTGGACACCCAAGGTGCCTAGCTGCTGTGCTAATGAGTTTTTTGCCCACAAAGGGTGCTAGGTGCTTGCCCACTGAGGGTGCCTAGTGACCATGCTAACAGGCTCTTTTACCCAAAGAAGGTGCCTAGCGATCGTTCCAACGGACTGTTTTGCCCACCGAAGGTGCCCAAGGGGTTTTTTACCTACTGATGGTGCTTAGCGATAGTGTCAACGGACTGTTTTACCCATCAAACAAATGCCAATGGGTTGTCTTTCCCATCGAAGTTGCCTAGCAACTATTCTAATGGGCCATTTTGCCCACCGAAGGTGCCCAACATGCTGTTTTTCTCAACAAAGACGCCTAGTAACCATGCCAATCTGCTGTTTTGCTAAGAGAAGGTGTCTAGTGACTTTTTCAATGGGCTTTTTTCCCACTGATGGTAACTAGCGACCATTCCAACGGGCTCTTTTCCTACCAAAGGTGCCTAGCAACCATTCCAACGGGCTGTTTTCCCACTGAAGATGCCCAAAAGACTATTTTTCCACCAAAGGTGCCTAGAGAACATGCCAAAGGGCCATTTTACCTGCCCTAGGTGCCTAACTACCATGCCAACAAGTTGTTTTTCCCACCGTGGGTGCCTAGCAACTGTGCCAACGACCTGTTTTGCCCATCGAAGGTGACTACAAACTGTTCCAACATGCTGTTTTCCCTCCAAAGGCGACTAGCAACTGAGCCAATGGGCTGTTTACCCATCGAAGGTGACTAGCGACCATTCCAATGGGCTGCTTTCCCCCCTAAATTGACTTGTGATCCTTCTAGCGGGTTGTTTTCCCACTGAAGGTACCTAACGGGCCGTTTTGCCCACCGAAGGTGCCTAATGACCATGTCAATAGGCTATTTTGCCTGTCGATGGTAAATAGAGACCATGTCAATGGGTTGTTTTTCCCATTAAAGGTGTGCCAATGGGCTGTTTTTACCATCATAGGTGGCTAGCGATTGTGCTAATGGGCTATTTTTCCCACTGAATGTGGCTGACGATCATGCCATCGCGTTGTTTTACCCATGGAGGATGTCTAGCGACCATGCCAACAGATTGTTTTACCCTCTGGATGTGCCAAGTGATCATGCCAATGGGTTGTTTTCACCACACAAGGTGCCTATCAATCGTTCCAAGGGGTTATTTTACACATCAAAGGTACCCAACGGGATTTTTTACCTATGATGGTGCTTAGCGATAGTGCCAATTGACTGTTTTGCCCACCGAAGGTGCCCAACGTGTTGTTTTTCCCAACGAAGGTGCCTAGTGACCAAGCCAACAGGCTGCTTTGCAAGACAAGGAGACTAGCGACTGTTCTAATGGGCTATTTTCCCACCAAAAGTGACTAAGAATCATTGCAATGGTTTGTTTTCCCACCGAAGATGCCCAACGGGCTATTTTTCCACCAAAGGTGCCTAGTGAACGTGCCAAATGGCTGTTTTACCTACCATAGGTGCATAACTACTGTGCCAATAGACTATTTTTCACATCGAACGTGTCTAACAACCATGCCAACAAGCTGTTCTGCCCATCAAAGATGACTGGAGACCGTTAGAACGGGCTATTTTCCCCCCAAAGGTGACTAGCGATTGTGCCAACGGGCTATTTTCCCATCCAACTGACTGTTTTCTCCCTTAAATTGACTTGTGATCCTTCCAACAGGCTGTTTTCCCATCGAAGGTGCACTAATGCGCTATTTTTTCCATCGAATGTGCCTAGCGACTATGCCAATAGACTATTTTTCCCACCAGAGGTGTGCCAATTGGTTGTTTTTCCTACCAAAGGTGCATAGTGACCAGGCTAGCAGGCTTTTTTGCCCACTTAATATGCCCAGTGACCGTGCCAAAGCACTGTTTTACCCACTCAAGTTGCATAGTGATAGAGGGAACCGACTGTTTTGGTAGCCTAGGGTGCCCAATGATAGTGCCAAATGGTTGTTTTGCCTGCCAAAGCTGCACAACTGGTTGTTTTTACCACGAAAGATGCCTAGCGATCGTGCCAACGGGCTGTTTTACCCACCGAAGGTGGCTAACGATAGTGCCAATGGGCTTGTTTTGCCCAATGGGCAATTTTGCCCATCGAAGGTGCCAAATGACCATACCAATGGGTTGTGTTTACCTATTGAGGGTAACTAGCGACTGTGTCAATGGACAGTTTTGCCCATCGAAGCAGTGCCAACAGGCTATTTTTACCACCAAATGTACCTAGCGACAGTGCCAACAGGCTATTTTGCCCACCGAAGGTGCCCAATGGGCTATTTTTCCCACCAAAGGCATCTAGTCAACTTGCCAACAGGTCATTTTGCCCATCAAAGGTGCCTAATAAAAAGACTATCAGGTTTTTTTTCCCTCCAGAGGTGCCTAGCGATCGTGCCAATGGGTTGTTTTGCCCAGCCATGGTGCCTAGCGATCGTGCAACGAGCTACTTTGCCCACCAAAGGTGCCTAGCAATCCTTCCAATAGGTTGTTTTACCCACTAAAGGTGCCCAACGAGACTTTTTACCTATCAACGGTGCTTAGTGACTGTGCCAACGGACTGTTTTACCTACCAAACGTGTGTCAATGGGCTGTTTTTTCGATCGAAGCTACCTAGTGACTGTTCGAACAGGTTGTTTTGCCTATTGAAGATGCGCAACATGTTGTTTTTCCCAATGAAGGCATCTAGTAACCACGCCAACGGGCTATTTTACTCATCGAAGCTGCCCAAAGGACAGTTTGACCATGCCAGCAGGCTATTTTTCCCATCGAGGGTGCCTAACGACCATGCCAACGGGTACTTTTGCCCACTGAGAATGCCTACCAGCCATGCCAACAGACTGTTTTACTGACTGAAGGTGCATAGCGACCATGCCAACTGGTTGTTTTACCCACTGAAGGTGCCTAATGGGTTGTTTTGCCCATATATGGTGCCTAACAACCGTATCATCAAGCATTTTTGCCCACCAAAGCTATGCCAATGACCTATTTTTTCCACCAAAGCTAATGAGCCCTTTTTTCCCACTAATGTACTTAGTGACCATGCCAATGGAATGTTTTTCCCATCGGAGGTGTGCTAACTAGCCATTTTTTCCACCAAAGATGCCTAGTGACTATGCCAACGGGTTCTTTTGCCTACCGATGGTAACTAGCAACCGTGCCAACAAACTGTTTTGCCCATTGAAGGTGTGCCAACGGGCTATTTTTACCATTAAAGGTGCCTAGCGACCGTGCCAACGAGCTGTTTTGCCAACCAAAGGTGCCCGATGGGCTTTGTTTCCCACCGAAGGCACCTAGCCACCTTGCCAGCTTGCTACTTTGCCCATCGAAGGCATCTAGCGACCATGCCAGCAGGTTGTTTTGCCCACTAAGGGTGCTTAGAGACCATGTCAATGAGCTATTTTTCCCTCTGAAGGTGCCTAGTGATTGTGACATCTGGCTGTTTTGCCCACCCAAGATGCCTAGTGACTATGACATTGAGCTATTTTACCCACCGAGGGTGCAAGGTGACTATGCCAACTGGTTGTTTTACCCATCGAAGGGCCGTGCGTGGCTGTTTTCCCCTTGAAGGTGACTAGCGACCGTGCCAACGGATTGTTTTCCCTTCGAAGGTGACTAGTGACCGTTCCAACGGGTTGTTTCCCCCTAAATTGACTTGCAATCCTTCCAACGGGCTATTTTCCCACTGAAGGTTCCCAAAGGTGCCTAACGAACATGCCAATGGGTTGTTTTACCCACCGTAGGTGCTTAGCGATAGTGTCAGCAGGCTCTTTTACTCACTAAAGGGATGAAAACGTGCTGTTTTGCCTATCAAAGGTGCACCATTCGCTATTTTTTCTACGGAATGTGCCTAGCGACTGTGCCAACGGGTAGTTTTGCCCACCAAAGGTGCCTAGTGACCGGGCCAGTAGGCTTTTTTGCCAACCCAATATGCCCAGCAACCTTGCCAAATTGCTATTTTTCCCACCCTAGGTGTATAGTAATAGAGGGAACGAGTTGTTTTGCCCACCTAGGGTGCCTGATGACCATGCCAATGGGTTGTTCTGCCTACCGAAGCTAACTAACGACCGTGCTAACAGGTTGTTTTGCCCACCGAGAGTGCTTAACGACCATGCCAAATGATTTTTTTGCCCTCCGAAGCTGCCCAACTAGTCGTTTTTCCCACTAAAGATGCTTAGCAACCATGCCAATGGGCTATTTTACCAACTGAAGGTGCCAACAGATTATTTTGCCTACCTAAGGTGCCCAATAGGTTGTTTTGGCCACCTGAAGTGCCTAACGATCATGCCAACGAGTTGTTTTACCTACCAATGGTAACTAGCGACTGTGCCAACGGACAGTTTGTCCATCGAAGGGGTGCTAACGGGCTATTTCTACCACCGAATGTGCCTAGCGACCGTACCAATAGGATGTTTTACCCACCAAAGGTCCATAATGGCTTGTTTTTCCATTGAAGACACCTAACCAACTTGCCAATAGGCCGTTTTGCCCACTAAAGGTGCATAGCAACAAAGCAACCAGGTTGTTTTTCCCACCGAGGGTGCCTAGCGACTATGCCAATAGGTTGTTTTTCCCTCCGGAGGTGCCTAGCGATTGTGCCAACGGGTTGTTTTGCCCACCCAAGGTCCCTAGCGACAGTACCAACGAGTTGTTTTGCCCACCGAGGGTGCCTTTCGACTGTGCCAACTGTCTGTTTTGCCCACTGAGGGTGCCTAGCAACAATGCCAACGGGCTGTTTTGCCCCCAAAAGGTGCCTAGCAATCGTTCCAATAGGCTGTTTTACCCACTGAAGGTGCCCAACAGGATTTTTTAGCTACCAATGGTGCTTAGCGATAGTGCCAACATACTACTTTGCTCACTGAACGTGTGCCAATGGGCTGTTTTTCCCATTGAAGCTGCCTAATGACTGTTCCAACGGGCTGTTTTGCCCACCAAAGGTGCCCAACTTGTTTTTTCACCAACAAAGGTGCCTAGTGACCATGCCAACAAGTTGTTTTGCCCACCAAAGGTGCCTAATGACGTTGCCAACGAGGTCTTTTACCCATCAAAGGTGCCCAAAGGGTAGTTTCGCCCACCGAAGGTGCCTAATGACTATGCTAACTGGCTATTTTTCTCACCGAGGGTGCCTAACGACCGTACCAAATGGTACTTTTGCCCATCGATGGTGCCTATCGACCGTGTCAATAGGCTATTTTACCCACCAAAGGTGCATAGTGACTGTTCCAATGCGTTGTTTTACCCACTGAAGGTGCCCAATGGGTTGTTTTGCCCACAGATAGTGCCTAGCGATCGTATCAACAGGTTGTTTACCCATTAAAGGTGTGCCAATGACCTATTTTTCCTACAGAAGCCAATGGGCCCTTTTTTTCCACCTAATGTGCCTAACAACCATGCCAATGGACTATTTTGCCCATCGAAGGTGTGCCAACGAGCTATTTTTCCTGCCAAAGGTTCCTAGGGACCGTGTTAAGAGGCTGTTTTGCCCACCAAAGGTGCACCAACGCACTATTTTTTCCCCCGAATGTGCCTAGCGATCGTTGCGACGGACTGTTTTGCCCACCAAAGGTGTGCCAACGGGCTATTTTACCCACCGAAGGTGCCCAAAAGGTTGTTTTCCCACTATAGATGCCTAGTGACCATGCCAACGGGTTGTTTTGCCCACCGAGGTGCCTAACGACCTTACCAGAAGGTTGTTTTGCCTATTGAAGGTGCCCAACTTGTTGTTTTTCCCACCAAAGGTGCCTAGCCACTGTGCCAATTAGTTGTTTTGCCCACCGAAGGTATCTAGAGACTATGCCAACTGGCTATTTTTCCCACCAAAGATGCCTAGTGACTATACAAATGGATTGTTTCGCCTACCGATGGTAACTAGGAAGCGTGCCAACGAACTTTTTTTGCCCATCGAATGTGTGCCAACGGGTTGTTTTGCCTACTAAAGGTGCCCAATGGGCCATTTGTCCCACTGAAGGTGCCTAGCCACCTTGCCAACTGTTTGTTTGGCTCATCGAAGGTGCCTAACGACCATGCCATCGGGTTGTTTTGCCCACTGAAGTTGCCTAGTAACTGTGCCAATAGGCTGTTTTACCCTCCGAAGGTACCTAGCAACTGTGCTAATAGGCTGTTTTAACCTCCAACGAGTTGTTTTCCCACCGAAAGTGTCCAGTAACTATGCAAACTGGCTGTTTTACCCACCAAAGATGCCTAGCGACCGTGCCAATGGGTTGTTTTTCCCACTGAAGGTTCCTAGCGACCATACCAATGGGCTATTTTGCCCACAGATGGCATGCAAATGACACCAACAAAGGTGATTAGTGACCGTTCCAATGGCTTGTATTCCCATCGAAGGTGACTAGCGACTGTGCCAACTGGCTATTTGCCCAACGAAGGTGCCTAGTGACTGTGCCAAAAGCTATTTTTTCCACCGAAGGTGCCTAACGACCGTACCAACAAGCTATTTGTCCCACCGAAGGTGCCTAACGACTGTGCAAACACGTTGTTTTTTTCACCAAATGTGATTAGCGACCTTGTCAATGGATAGTTTTGTATACCGAAGGTGTGCCAATAGGCTATTTTTTCCACCGAAGGTGCCCAATGACCTATTTTTCCACCAAAGGCTCCTAGTGAACGTGTCAACAGGCTGTTTTGATCATCGAAGGTGCCTAGAGACTGTGACAATAGGTTGTTTTGCCTACCCAAGGTGCCTAGTAACCCTACCAACGGGCTGTTTTACCCATCGAGGGTGCCTTGCGACTATGCCAACATGTAGTTTTACCCACCAAGGGTGCCTAGTGACTGTGCCAATAGGTTGTTTTGACCATCGAAGGAGCCTAACGGGCTATTTTTTCCATCGAAGGTGCCTAGCAATCGTGCCAACATGTAGTTTTGCCCACTAAAGTGCCTAGTGACCATGCCAACAAGCTGTTTTACCCACTGAAGGGGCCTAGCGACTATGCCAACAGGCTGTTTTACCCACCGAAGGTACTCAATGGGTTGTTTCTCCCACTGAAGGTGCCTAGTGACCTTGCCAATGGGTTGTTTTATCCACCGAAAGTGCCTAGCGACGGTGCCAACTGATTATTTTGCCCATCGATGCCAATAGGCTGGGTTACCCACCTAAGGTGCCTAGCAACTGTGCCAATGGTTCATTTTTTGCCGAGGGTGACTAGTGACCATTCCAGCGGGCGATTTTCCCGAAGGTGACTAACGACTGTTCCTAAGGGCTCTTTTCCCACCAAAGGTGACTAGTGACCGTGCCAACGGGCTTTTTTACCCACCGAAGGCATGTAAACTTGTTGTTTTGCCTATCGAAGGTTCACCATCGTGTTGTTTTTCCACCGAATGTACTTAGTGACCATACGAAAGGATTTTTTTGCCCACAAAAGGTGTGCCAAATGGCTATTTTTCCCACCAAAGGTGACTAGTGACTAGGCCAAGGACCTATTTTGCCAGCCCAAGGTGCTTAGCAATAGTACCAAGAGTCTGTTTTGCCCACCTAAAGTGGGCCAATGGGTTGTTTTGCTAACTGAGGGTGTGCCAACATGTCATTTTTCTACCAAATGTGCATAGTGATCATGTCAACGGACTGTATTGCCCACCTAACGTGGGCCAATGGGTTGTTTTTCCCACCAAAGGTGCCTAAAAAATGTGCCAATGGGTTGTTTTCCCCACCTTAAGTGCCTAGCGACTGTGCCAACAACCTTTTCTACCTACTGAAGGCATACAAACGTACTATTTTACCCATCAAAGGTGCATCAATACACTGTGTTTTCCACCAATGCGCCTAGCGACCGTGTCAACGCACTGTTTTGCCTATCAAAGGTGTATAGCGACCGAATAAACGAGTTGTTTTGCCCACCAAGGGTGCCTAGTGACCATGCCAATAGGCTATTTTGCCTACCGAAGGAGCCTAGCGATCATGCCAATGGGCTTTTTACCCACCAAAGGTGCCCAACAGGTTGTTTTCCCCACTGATGGTGCCTAGCAACTGTGACAACAAGCTATTTTACCCACCGAAGGGTCCTCACAATTGTGCAAACAGGCTACTTTGCCTGCCAAATGTGCCTAATGAGTTGTTTTGCCCACCAAATAGGCTTAGTGACCCTACTAATGGGATGTTTTACCCATCGAAGGTGCCTAGCGACCATATCAACGGGCTGTTTTACCCACCAAAGGTGCCCAACTGATCGTTTTTCCCACCAAAGGTGGCCAGAAACAGTGCCAACGAGTTATTTTGCCCACCGAAGGTGCCTAACAACCATACCAACGGGTCATTTTTTCTACCAAATATGCCTACTGACTGTGTCAACTGACTATTTTACCCATCGAAGATGTGCCAACGGGCTATTTTTGCCCCAAAGGTGCCTTGTGTCCTTGCCAAAGGGCTGCTTTACCCATTGAAGGTGCCCAAGGGGTTGTTTTTGCCACCAACAATGGCTAGCAATCGTGTAAACGGGCTATTTTGCCCACCTAAGGTGACTAGAAACTGTTCAAATGGGTTCTTTTCCCACTGAAGGTGACTAGTGACTATTCCAATTGCTTTTTTTCCCATCAAAGGTGGCTAACAATCGTGGCAACGGGCTATTTTGCACACCGAAGGTGTGCAATGGGCTATTTTCCTAACCAAAGGCCTACAAATGTGTTGTTTTGCCCACCAAAGGTGACTAGCAACCGTTCCAACGGGCTGTTTTCACTCCAAAGGTGACTAGCGACCATTCCAATAGGTTGTTTTCACACGAAAGGTGGCTAGTGACCTACCGATGGGTTGTTTTGCCCAACAAAGGTGCGAAGCAATCGTACCAACGGGCTTTTTACCAACCGAAGACATGCAAACGTGCCGTTTTACACAACAAAGGTGCGCCAATGCAGTTTTTTTACCAAACGTGCCTAGTGACCATGCGAACGAACTATTTTACCCATCGAAGGTGTTCCAATTGGCTATTTTTCCCACCAAATGTCTAGCGACTGGGCCAATAGGCTGTTTTTCTAACCCAAGGTGCCTAGCGATCATGTCAACGGGTTGTTTTTCCCACCAAGGGTGCCTAGGAAACATGCCAAAAGGTTGTTTTGTCTGTTGAAGCTACCAAACTGGCTGTTTTTCTTATAAAAGATACCTAGTGACCGTGCCAACAGGCTGTTTTACCCACTGAAGGTTCCTAGTGACCATGCCAATACACTGTTTTACCCCCCAAAGGTGCGTAACGACCATGCCAATGGGTTGTTTTGCCTACCGATGGCAATTAGCGACCATGTCAAAGGATTATTTTCCCATCGAAGGTGTGCCAACGGGCTAATTTGACCACCGAATGTGCCTATCAACCATGCCAACGAGTTTTTTTGCCCACCGAAGGTGTCCAATGGGTTGTTTTTTCCCACCGAAGGCACCTAGCCAACTTGTCAACGGGCTGTTTTGCCCACCGAAGGTCCCTAGCAACCATGCCATCAAGTTGTTTTGCCCACCAAGGGTGACTAACGACCGTACCATCGGGCTATTTTGCCCATCGAAGGTGCTTAGCAATCGTTCCAATGGGCTGTTTTACCCACCAAAAGTGCCCAATTGGAATTTTTTTCCTTTCGACTGTGCTTAGAAACCATGCCAATGGACTGTTTTCCCTACCGAATGTGTTCCAACAGGCTATTTTTCCACCAAAGATTCCTAGCGAAGGTGCCAACGAGTTGTTTTACTCCCTAAAGTTACCCAATAGGCTGTTTTTCCGCCATAGTTACCTAGCAACCGTTCCAACGGACTATTTTACGCACCGAAGTTGTCCAACTGGCTGTCTTTCTCACCAATGGTGCCTAGCGACCATGCCAACGGGTTGTTTTGCCCATCCAAGGAGCCTAACGACTGTGCCAACGGACTGTTTTACCTACCAAATGTGCCTAATGTGCACCGAGAGTGGTTGGAAATAGTGCCAACGAGCTATTTTGCCCACTCAAAGTGCCTAACGACCGTGCCAACACGTTATTTTTCTATTGAAGGTTCCTAGCGATGGTGCCAATGGGTTGTTTTACTCCCAAAGATTCCCTATGGGCCATTTTTCATACCGTAGTTGCCTAGCAGCTGTGGCAACGAATTGCTTTACCCATCAAAGCTGCCCAATTAGTTCTTTTTCTCACCAAAGGTGCTTAGCGCCCATGGCACAGGGTTCCTTTGCCCATCGAAGGTGCTTAGCGACTGTACCAACGAACTATTTTACCCACTGTAGGTGGCCATCAGGCTATTTTTCCCACCAAAGGTGACTAGAAACATTGTCAATGGGCTATTTTACCCGCCAAAGGTAACTAGTGACCATGTCAATGGGCTATTTTTACATCGAAGGTTCGTAGCAACGATGCCAAGGGGTTGTTTTACTTACCAATATTATCCAACGGGACGTTTTCCCACCAAATTTGAATAGCAATCGTGCTAACGAATTGTTTTGCCCACCAATGTTGCCCAACTGGATGTTTTTCTCATCAAAGGTGCCTAGCAACCTTGTCAACGAGTTGTTTTGCCCATCAAAGGTGTATAGTGACTATGCCAATTGATTGTTTTACCCTTCGAAGGTGCCCAATGGACTATGTTTCCCATCGATGGTGGCTAGAAACAGTGCCAACGAGCTATTTTCCCCACCGAAGATGCCTAGCAACCGTGCCTAGTGACAGTGCCAACGAGCTATTTTGCCAACCAAAGGTGGCTAGCGGTTGTGCCATCGGGTTGTCTTTTCACCGAAGGTTCCTAATGACGATGCCAACAGGCTGTTTTTCCCAACAAAGTTGCCTAGCAACCATGCCAATGGACTGTTTTGCCCACTAAAGTTACCCAACTGGCTGTTTTACCCACCAAAGGTACCTAGCGACCATGCCAATGGGTTGTTTTTTCCATCGAAGTTGCCTAGCGACTGTGCCAACAGACTGTTTTACCCACCAAAGTTGCCCAATTAGTTATTTTTCTCATCAAAGGTGCCTAGCGAGAATGCCAATGGGTTGTTTTCCCCATCGAAGGTGCCTAGTGACTGTGCCAACGGGCTGTTTTACCCACCGAAGGTGGCTAGAAACAGTGCCAATAGGCTATTTTACCCACCAGTGCCTGGCGACCGTGTCAACGGGTTTTTTTCCAACGAAGATTCCTAGCGATGGTGCAAACGGCTTGTTTTACTCACCAAAGTTGCCCAACGGGACGTTTTTTTGTGCCAATAGATTGTTTTACCCACCGAAGTTGCCCAACTGGATATTTTTCTCATCAAAGGTACCTAGCGACAATGCCAACGAGTTGTTTTGCCCATCAAAAGGTGCCTAGCGACTATGTCAATTGACTGTTCTACCTATCTATAGTGCCTAACAGGCTGTTTTTTCTACCGATGGTGGCCAGAAACAGTACCAATGGGCGATTTTTCCCACTGAAGGTGCCTAACGGTTGTGCCATCGGGTTGTTTTTTCACCGAAGGTTCCTAAACATGATGCCAACTGGTTGTTTTACTCACCAAAGTTACCCAACGGGCCTTTTTTTCCATCAAAGTTGCCTAGCAATTGTGCCAACAGATTGTTTTACCCACCGAAGTTGCCTAAGTGGCTGTTTTTCTCATCAAAGGTGCCTAGTGACCATGCCAATGGGTTGTTTTTCCCATAGAAGGTGCCTAACGGGTTGTTTTCCCACCGAGGGAGGCTAGAAACGGTGCCAAAGGGATATTTTGACCACTGAAGGTGCTTAGTGACCCTATCAATAGGCTATTTTCCACCAAAGTTTCCTAGCGATGGTGCCAATAGGTTGTTTTACTCACCAAAGTTACCCAACGGGCCGTTTTTCCCACCAAAATTGCCCATCAACCTTGCCAACGGGCTGCTTTGCTCACCGAGGGTGCCTAGCAAAAGTGCCAACGGGCTGTTTTTCCCACAGAGGGTGCGTAGCGACCATGCCAACGGGCTATTTTTCCCACTGAAGTTGCTTAGAGACCGTGGCAATGCAATGTTTTTCCCACCAAAGGTGACTAACAATTTTTGCAATGGGCTCTTTTCCCACCAAAGTTGATTGATGATCATTCCAACGGGCTATTTTCCCACCGAAGATGCCCAACGAGCTGTTTTTCCACCAAAGGTCGCTAGCAAATGTGCCAAAGGGCTATTTTGCCCACCGTAGCTGCCTAGCTATCATGGCAACGGGCTTTTTTAAACACTAAAGGTACCCAACGGACTGTTTTTTCCACCAAGGGTGCCTGGCAACCATGCCAATAGGTTGTTTTCCCACTGAAGGTGATTAGCAATCATGCCAACGGGCTGTTTTCCCACCTAAGGTGACTAGCGACTGCTCCAGTGGGTTATTTTTCAACTAACTTGACTAGCGATCATTCAAACAGGCTATTTTCCCACCAAAGGTTCCCAACTAGTTGTTTTTTCACCAAAGGTGCCTAGTGAACGTGCCAACAGGCTGTTTTGCCCACTGTAGGTTCTTAGCGACCTTGCCAACGGACTATTTTGCCCCTTGAAGGTGTACCAACTAGCTGTTTTTCCTATCAAAGGTGTGCCAACGGGCTGTTTTGCTAACCTAAGGTGCCTAGCGACCATGTCAATGGGCTATTTTATCCCCCCAATGTGCTTAGCGATAGAGTGAACGAGCAATTTTGCCCATCAAGGGTGCCTAACGACTCTATCAACAGGTTGTTTTGCCCATCGAAGGTGCCTAGCGATCGTGCCAGTGGTCTATTTTACCGACAAAGGTGCCTAACGGATTGTTTTGCCCACCGATATTGCTTAGTGACTATCCCAATGGATTGTTTTATCCTTCGAAGCTGTGTAGTGACCATGCCAAAGGGTTATTTTGCCCACTGATGGTGCCTAATGACCATACCAATGGGCTGTTTTGTCCTTGGAAGTTGCCTAGAGACCATGAGAATGGGCTATTTTGCCCACCAAATTTGCCCAATGAGCTGTTTTTCCCACCAAGGGGCCTAGCAGCCGTGCCAACTGAATGTTTTGCATATCTAAGCTACCTAGCAACCATGCCAATGGGCTGTTTTACCCATTGAAGGTGCCCGACGGGCTATTTTTCCTACTAAAGGTGGCTAGAAACTCTATCAACAGACTATTTTCCCCATCGAAGGTGCCTAGCGACTGTGTTAACAGGTCATTTTTCTATCGAATGCACCTAGTGACCGTGTCAATAGACTATATTGCTGACTGAAGATGTGCCCATGGGCTATTTTTCCCACTAAAGGGGCCTAACGAATGTGCCAGTGGGCTGTTTTTCCTACCTTAGGTGCCTAGTGACTATGCCAGCAGACTTTTTTATTAATCGAAAGCATGCAAACGTGTTGTTTTGCCCAACAAAGGTGTGACAAAGCATTATTTTTTCCACCAAAGGTGCCTAGCAACTGTGTGAATGGACTGTTTTACCCACCAAAGGTGTTCCAAATGGTCGTCTTTCCCACCAAATGCCCAACAATGGGGCCAATGGGCTATTTTGCTAACACAAGGTGCCTCGCTATTATGTTAACAGGCTATTTTACCCACCTAAGGGGCATAGCGATCGAGTCAAAGGGTTGTTTAGCCCTTCGAGGTCACCTAGTGACCGAACCAATAGGTTGTTTTGCCCACCCAAAGTGCATAGTCATTGAATCAACGGGCTTATTTGCCCCTCAAGGGTGCCTAGTGACAATGCCAACAGGCTGTTTTGCCCACCGAAGGTGCCTAGCGATCGTGCCAATGGGTTTTTTACCCACTGAAGGTGCCCAACAGGTTGTTTTCCCCTCCGATGGTGCCTAGCGACTGTGACAACAGGTTGTTTTACCCACCAAAGATGCCTAACGATCGTGCCAATAGGCTACTTTGCCCACCAAATGTGCCCAATGAGTTGTTTTTCCCACTGAAGGGGCTTAGTTACCATGCCTGTAACACCCCACTCCCGTCGGACCCGAACCCGATCCTGATATCGACAGTGATATCTGAATCCGTGCCCCGCGAGGGTGACGTGTCACATCACTTCACTGAACAAAAGTCGGTAAACTTTTTTTTTTTAAACTCTTATCACTTATCATTCATGTGGGCCCACTTTTCCTTTTCAAAACCTTTTGTCTACTTAACTGAAGACAACACATAAGGAACAGAAAATTAATAACCAACATCCACTTTATTTTGTCATTATTTGATACAAACACAATAAAATCAAAAGTACCTTTTATTCGCCACTTGGGCCCATTTCCAAACCCTAAACCCTTTCCCCCTTTATTCACACTTATACCGGGAAAACGTCATGAATGCATGTACAAACATTTTTCATGTGCAACACTCACTGTTCACTAATGCATGAGCATGAGATGTGTTGTCTTACTTTCACTGATTGACCTCACTTGTACCTGTTTCTAGGGTTTAACCTGTTACATGGAAACGGGATGTTACAATGCCAATGGGATTTTTTGCCCATCAAAGGTGCCTAGTGACCATGTCAATGGGCTGTTTTGCCCCAAAGTTGCCCAACTAGTTGTTTTTTCCCACCAAGGATGGCCAGAAACAGTGCCAACGAGATATTTTGTCCACTAAAGGTGCCCAGCAACCGTGCCAACGGGTCATTTTTTCTATTGAATGTGCCTATTGATCGTGTAAACTAACTATATTGCCCATCAAAGGTGTGCCAATGGGCTATTTTTCCCCCAAAGGTGCCTTGTGTCCTTGCCAAAGGGCTATTTTATCCATCAAAGGTGCCCAACGGGTTGTTTTTGCCACTGACAATGGCTAGCAACCGTGCAAACTGGCTATTTTACCCACCTAAGGTGACTAGCAACTACTCAAATGGGTTGTTTTCCCACTGAAGGTGACTATTGACTATTCCAACGGCTTGTTTGTCCTATCAAATGTTGCTAACGACCGTGCCAATGAGCTGTTTTGCACACCAAAGGTGCACAATTGGCTATTTTCCTAACTGAAGGCCTGTAAATGTGTTGTTTTGCCTAGCAAAGGTGACTAGCGACTGTTTTAACGTGCTGTTTTCACTCCAAATGTAACATCCCATCTATGTACAGATAGTACAGTATGATAGATGTACAAACCTTTGATTTTGATGGAATGAAATGAGGAAGAAGTTGATTTTAAAATATTGTGGTTTTTATTAATGCTTTATTGTTAAAATTAATGTGATGCCATGTGGAGTGAATGTAGTGATCGTAACTAGCTCTCCCTTATCATAGGATATGTACCGGAATGACCTGCGGGCATCCCGGTGTGTACCCTACGGTAAGGGGGTGCTACACCAAAGGTGACTAGCAACCATTCCAATAGGTTGTTTTCACATGGAAGGTGGCTATTAACCTACCGATGGGTTGTTTTGCCCAACAAAGGTGCGAAGCGATCATGCCAATGGGCTTTTTTACCAACTAAAGGCATGCAAACGTGCTGTTTTGCCTAACAAAGGTGCGCTAATGCACTGTTTTTTCACCAAACATGCCTAGTGACCATGCGAACAAACTATTTTATCCACCAAAGGTGTTCCAACTGGTTGTTTTTCCCACCAAAGGTCTAGCGACTGGGTCAACAGATTGTTTTTCTAACCCAAGTGCATAGCGACTGTGTCAACAGGCTGTTTTGTGCATCGTGGGTGCCTAGTGACTGAGCTAACGAGCTATTTTGCTAACTCAAGGTGCCTAGTGACCATGCTAATAGGCTGTTTTGCCCACCTAAGATGCATAGCGATGGAATCAATGGGTGCCTAGTGACTATACTAACAGGCTTTTTACCCACCGAAGGTGCCCAACAAGTTGTTTTACCCACTGATGACTTACATATTCATGCATATTTCAGTCCATACTTTGCGTACATTTGCATAGTTATTTATCACATTTTGTATGCTTTTATGTG
>JAOQML010118065.1:0-21805 GCA_027568935.1 Erythroxylum urbanii
ATTAATAAAGTTTATATACAAAATTTAAAATATAAAAACAAAGCCATTCATGTTAAAGATGATAAAAGGCTAGGCCCAAGTTTAATTGGATCAATATAAACAAAGTTATTTTAACGAATTTGTCAATATAATGTTGTCTTATAGTGGAGGGTCGGGTCATTTAGGCTGGATCTCGAACCAGTCTCAGATTTAAAATTTGACTTGAGCCGTGAGCAAGATTCATTTCACTAAGTGCTGTGTAACTTTTAACGTACTCAAGAGTCTCGTGTAAAGGAGTAAACTTGATGGTCCCAACTGAAAGTTAGTTCGCACCTAATCGGATGACCAAGAATTAATACATTGTCTAATTTCCCCTGGTAGCTTGAGAATCTTTTAGTAATTAGGTCTTCAATGGTAACAAGCTCTTCGGTAGTAGTAGAGAAAGAGTTGAGGTACCCAACGATGGAGTTGGAACCTTTTTTAAAGGTGTAAGGTTTCCCCCAAGGAGTGATAGTTTTGATGCAAACTGGAGCATGAAATGGGTTTCAATTCCAACCCAGAGGTTGCAAGCAATGGTGTGGCAGAGGGCAACCCTTGTGGTGGAGTTGGAGAGGAAGTCAATAAGGAAGCAATAAACAAGTTGGTCAGTTTTTTGCCATTTGATGTAGTCTGTTGAGTGAGGGTCTTTTAAAGGTGCAATAGTTCCATCTACGTATCTAAGAAGTAATAAGGGAACGAGAATGATTTTGATTTGGTTTCTCCATACTAGACAATTGGTGGAGTCTAGTGGCGTAGTCAAAAATTTGTAATTTGATGGAATGATAATGTTAGGAGTTTGGTGTCTATTCTCATGTTTGTGATTGGGAAGATTCTTTGTGTGTGTTGGATCAAGTTCTGATGGTATTCAGTTATATGGTAACTATTTGTAATTGTTGTGTTCTAGGGGGTATTGAATCAAATATTAGTGGTGTTTGGTTATGTAGGAACTATTGTTGTTACTAGAAACAGGGTATTGTGGTTTTGACTGAAAAATAGTTGTTTAGGGAAATTAAATGTTGGCTCCGATGCTAGGAAGAATTAGAGAAGTAGGAATAAAGGCTGATGTTTTGTTGTGTTTATTACTAAAGAAAACAAGGGTAATATTTTGTTGTGTTTATTAATAGAGGAAACAATCTTTTATATCAGCCTTGATGATAACTAGATAAGTAGAAATAAAATAAAAAATAAGACTAAATAAATGGATTTCATCATTTGATGAATCATAAGTGACCATATGAGAGTAACTCTTCCCTACAAGAGTGATCTCATATTTTGTAATTATACAATATTCACTGTAAAGACGAAAACTAGAATAATGAGAATTATTTCATTAATCTTGAAAACATTTAAATATTTCAGGTGTATAGACACTAGTTACATGCTTTAAAATTTGAACAAGTGTTGACAATGTTGGAGTGCTTACATTAATTCTAAAATAAACTTTCAACTCATCATGTCGACGATCATCAATAAGCCTTTGGAAGTGATTAAAAAATTGTAAAAAGTTATGCTAATAACTCACCTACCTTTTTACAATGCTATTCATGTTCTCACTTCTTTGCGTGGTGGTTATGTCTGCATAAAACATTTGGCGTTCATAAACCAAAGCCCATTTTTCCTTTATATAAAACACACGTTTCAACCAATCATTATCTTGAAGTTCACATTTTTGCAGCATCTCATTCCATGCATTGAAAAAGTCTTCTTCTTCTTTAAAGCCAAATATGCATGAGTTGAAATCGGCGAAAAATCTTTAAACTGAGAAAAAACACAGATCAAATAGATTGCAGCGTTTGATAAATATGTCAAATACAAAGTCGTTGATGAGTTTCAGGCCATCTTGAAGCTAATGCCTTTACTATCGCCCCATCCTGATCAGTAAGAATAGTTGTAGGCTTTTTCTCAAACATGACTCTAGTAAATGTGTTGAACAACCACTCAAATGTAAAAGCAGTCTCATCGTATAGTAGTGTAACACCAAAACTGTAGTTTTCTTCTGATGGTTTACACCTACAAACAAAGCAAGTGGACGACCCTCACCATTTTTTCGATATGTAGTATCAAAGCAAGCAACATCACCAAAATCTAAGTAATCATTCCTCATCTTTACGTCTGACCAAAATATATTAATTATCAAATCATCTTCATCCATTTGAATTGCATAAAAGAAATTAGGATTTTCAAATTACTTTTTATGCAAATATTCTAACACACCACTTGTATCCTCCTTTTTCATATCTCCTGTTATGTTGGATCTTAAATAATTCTTTTAGTCTTCCAGAATAAAGCCAAGATTATCTCTCCCACCTGCTTGTCTCACCATAAGATCATGAGATGTTTTTGGTGGAATTCCCACGTCATTAGCCGTTTAGATTTGCATTGCTGCAGCAGAGGATATCTTTCTATAACTTCTAGGCTAATGTGTTTTATTAGGACTTGAAAGACTGTGATTGTGATCCTTAACAAATTGAACAACTTGAAACTTTCCAATTTTCATACTATTAACTTTCATTTTTGCCTCACATCCAAATCTTGTTTCTGTACATGAAGCTCTTACATAAACATCTCTTTTTTCATACATCCTTTTACCTTTAGCATTACAACAGAAAAGCCTACTAATTAATTTACTATATTTATCTTTATGACTCTTGCTTTTTCTTATTCCAAAGCCGATATATTTGACATACATTAAATAATATTATAATCTTATTCTTCTATCTCAAACTCCATGCTAATTTTCAATATTAATTCTCTTGGAATAAATGAGTGGACTTTGTTTAAATTCTCCTCAGAATTTAGATGAATAAAATTAGTTGACTTGATATTATTGCTCTCATTGCCAATGCCAATTTCATCATTCTTATGTTGCTCCTTTTTAAGTTCCTATTCTAATCGATGGTATGGAGTATATCTCACTTCCATCATTTTGTTTAATACTAAATTCGACACCTGTCAAATTCACAAATGAAGCATCATTATGACTTTGTTTTATGATAAAATTATTAACAAAAACTCACGAAAAGGGGGCAAAAACATTCAGGTTGATTTGTATGCCCAAGAGATGAATACTCCTTAATGAAGGAATACAATGCTTAATGCTAGCTTTCAAACATTTCAATAAATATAAAAGACGAAGCCATATTCTCAATATGAGCTCGACTCCATACAAACATAATTCTTTAGTATTACCAAGTTATCTATAGAAGGTTTACAGAACTAGAATGGAAGGTGTTTTTGTTACTGTTTAACAATAAGTTTTATCTCAATAGGAAAAAGAAAAAAATGATGAGTTAGGAATGAGTTTGACGTGTTTGATAAGATTAAAGGATGGTAAAAACGAAAAAAAATAATGGATTGAAAGTTGCGTGTTTCATACGATTGAAACGACTAGGCTTGAAACTTAGCCACTTAATGTAAACAATAAATAAGTAAATAAAATTAGTTACTCACCCCTCTTTAAATAAAATGATAGCATTTTTGAGATTAGATAGGGATGGACAGGGTAGCCTTAGATAGAGGATTCAGACTGATTTTGCAGTGTATTTTGAGACTCTTACCAAACTCGCTTTCTTTCTTATTCATTTCACTAATCTTCTTCTTTTGGGCGTGGTATGGTATTCTTTCCTGGAGCAGTGAGTTTTAAGCAACTGAATTATGCATGTTTACATCTTGTAAAGCTGTTTTACAGCAATAAAATGCCATTTTTTGTTCAGTGGTTGCCGAGTTTAAGCTTCAACGATTTGGGATAGGGTGTCTTAGTATCCTATTCCCAAACATCATAGACTCAAACTTGAAAGAGTTCAGACAATCCAAATGTTACTTTATCATGTACATACTCCACAACTTCAGTATATTTGTCAATATACATTTCCTCATAGCAAACATGTCAAAACTTACATGCGAATGACACCTCTGAGTGTATGATTAAGCCATTTGATTATCAACCTAGTTTCATTGGTTTTTCTATAATATTCATGAGTATCTTTCCTAACCTCTCTAGCCATCTTACATAATTTTCTTTTCCCTTCTTCTAGCAGCAAGTGATAATCTAAGTGATGGAGGGGTAGGGATGTGGGTGCATGATGCCCATCTAATAACTGACTTAGTCACTGCAACTTTTACTTGATTGAGATCACCAAGTACAATGGTGTGATTCCTTTTGCTATGGCTACTTGACAGCTTAGCCCTATTGATTCCTTCCTGTCTATATTCTGTTTTTTGGATTATTGAGTAACTTAAGTTATCTGGCAAATCAATAAGATATTCTAAGATATGTTTGTAGAGCTCGTCAGAGATGAGGAGAGCAGTTAAATAAAACTGTGTTTTTTATTTCTCACTAAAAACTGTACATCGTAAGTTGAAGCTTATATATAGTTAATAAGAAAAAAATAAGGATGTCAACTTTATACAAAACGACCTCACTTCAATAAACATTACAAACAACTTAGACAAAATACATATCATAACACCACTCTTAAGTTGGAGGTTGGTGAACTTAACCAAACCCAACTTGGAAAGAAGAGAAGCAAAAACTGGTGTTGCCAAAACTTTGGTAAAAAGATCTGCTAACTGGTTCCTAGAAGAAATATGAGTAGAAGCAACAAAACTAAGCTTGTATTGATCACGAACTACATGACAATCAATACCAGGATATTTTGTGCATTCATGAAAAACGGGGTTAGCAGTAATATGTATAGCAGCCTTGTTATCACACCACAAAGGAATAGGTGAAGTGAAAGAAATCTGTAAATCATGCAAAACATAAGAAATCCATAACAATTCACATACAATTGAAGCCATGCTTTGATATTTTGCTTCAGCTGAAGATCTTAAAACTGTGGGCTATTTTTTAGTCTTCCAAGAAACTAAAGAAGAACCCAAGAAAACACAGAAACCAGAAATAGATCTTCGATTCGTTAAACATGATCCCCAATTAGCATCACAATAAGCTACAAGTGAGCATATAGGAGAGGCAAGAGAAACAGAAGATGCAGTAGAAGCAGGAAAAAATAAACCTATAAAGGGACAACCCTTCAAGTATTTCAATACGTGAAGAGTAGCATCCTAATGACCTTTGCAAGGAGCATGAAGGAATTGACTTAGTTGTTGAACTGCAAAAGTAATGTTAGGACAAGTGAAACCTAAATACAGTAGCCTACCAATCAACCTTCTATACTGCCCTGCATCATCTAATAACTGACCAGACTTGTCAGTTAATTGCAAACCCTTAGGCAGTGGTGTAGAAACTGGTTTTGCTCTAGTCAAACCCGAATTGGACAGAATGTCCAAAACATACTTCCTTTAATTAACATATAAACTGGTAGACGAATGAGCAATCTTTAAACAAAGGAAATATTTATCTGGGCTAAGATCCTTGATGGTATAAGCAGTATGCAGAAAAATTTTAACATTTGTTAAGATATCGCTAGACAGTCCAGTCAATAAAATGTCATCCATAAGAAGTGTAACAAAAGTAGAACCAGTGGATTTTGTAAACAAATAATGACCATATTGTGATTGCACAAAACCATAAGAAAGTAAGCGTTTAGTAAATTCATAATTCCATTGTTGAGAGGCTTGCTTCAAGTCATACAAGGACTTATTCATCTTGCAAACTTCATTAGGTCCAGCCTTAGTATACCCATCCGGAGGTATCATATACACTTCCTCATCAAAGCCATGCAAAAATGCATTATTCACTTCTAACTGATGTATATGCCGAGAAAAATGTGCAGCAACAACCAGCAATAAACGAATAGTTACTGATTTAGCAACTGGTGAAAAACTATCAGTAAAATCAATGCCTTCAACTTGATGATAACCTTTGGCTACTAACCTAGCCTTGTAGCGGTCAACAGTACCATCAGGCTTAAGCTTCACCTTATAAACCCGCCTGGAACTAACGGCCTTCTTACCATCTGGTAAAGGAGTTAAAATCCAAGTTTGATTGGATTCCAGTGCAGCCAACTCCTACTGCATAGCTCTTATCCAATTTTCACTAGATTTAGCTTGATGATAAGATTGAGGTTCCTGAATATTTGAAACAATTGCTAAAAAAGACATGTCTATGGAAGTAAAGTGTGGGGGAGGTATAAAAGGAAAAGTAGGAGGAGTATAGGCGGAGGAATTACAACCTGAAGACTAACAATAAGAAGATGAAGATAAAACATCATTGGTGGTGATATGAGACACAAAATCATTTAGCCAAGCTGGTTTATGTGATGTTCTATTACTTCTACATAAACAGGCAGTGGTAATGATTGGAGAAGTAGAAAAAGGAGATGACAAAGACTCTATGATAGGTGTATCAATGGTTAAGATTGGAGAATTAACAGGAAAACTAATAGAATCAGAAGCTAAAACATTAAGAATATCATAGGACTGATCAGTTGGAACCAAAGGAAGTGGAATAGCTGGTGTTGCATTCGAAGAAGAATGATAAGGAAATGTAGTTTCATGAAAAACTTCATCTCTAGAAACAAGAACAGAATGAGAGACAAGGTCAAATAACTTATAGGCCTTTTGCCCATGACTAAATCCCAGGAAAATGCATTTATATGCCCTTAGATCAAACTTATCCTTATGCGGTTGAACATTCATGGCAAAACAAAGACAACCAAAAGATTTTATATGATCATACTTGGGTGGATAACCATATAAAATCTCATAAGGTGTTTTCCACTTAAGAAGAGAAGTAGGAAGCCTATTTATGAAATAGGTTGCTGTAAGTATAGAATCACCCCAAAATTGTTTACGAAAAGAAGCTTGAAATATAAGAGTTTGAGCTATCTGTAATAAGTGTTTATATTTTTTCTCCACTATCCTATTTTGTTGTGGTATGTAGACACACGACTTATGATGGATAATTACCAAATCCCTAAACAATTTCTGACACTCCCCACTAAAGAACTCAGCTCCATTATCAGTTCGAATGGTCTGAATAGATTTCTGAAACTGAGTTCTTACCATCTTAAAAAAAACTATCTAAAATTTGGATCACCTGGCATTTATGATTCATCAAATACATCCAAGTTGCCCTACTGTAACCATCCACTATAGTCAGGAAATATTTTCCACCAAAAATTGAGTGTTGACTATAGGGACCCCAAATATCAACATGCACTAACTAGAAAATAGAAACAGTATAAATAGTGTTAGTTGGAAATGACAATCTGTGTTGTTTAGCAAGTGGGCAAACATCACAAACACCAGCTATACCAGCAATTTTATTATCAAAAGAAACAATGTGTCTAAGTACAATATTAGAAATATGGCCTACACGTTGATGTCAAAGTTTATACATAGACATAGAATGAACCTTACTGGTACTACTATCAAAACTACATAAAAAATATCTAGCTATTGTGTCAGCATTGAAGGAATCCTTGTCTAGGATATACAGCCTACCTACAACCTTACAAACTGCCAATATTTGGTTAGTCTTCAGGTCCTACAAAATGCAGTAATTTGGATAAAATGTGAAGGTAACAGAGGATGTGGTTGCAAGTTTATTAACAAACAAAAGGTTGAACTTGAAAGTAGGTATATGTAAAGTTTTTATCAAGACAAGTTTATTAGGTAAGAAAACATCACCAACGTGATGTACACGGTTTTGAGTTCCATCAGGCAGATATACTGGTATAGAAGTGTTAGGTACAATAGGTTTAGTTAACAAAGAAATATCCACACATATATGATTTGAGGCTCCTGTATCTAATATCCATGAATCTAAACCTATTCCATCAAGACTAGAAAGGGCTAGATAAGGAAGTGCACCTGCAAAATCCGAAAGATATGCCAAGTTCACCATGAGAGGATCTGAAATTGTCTTATTCTTCACCAACTTCAGTAACTTTTGTTTGATCATTTCAGATAATGAAGAATTAGAGGTACTAGTAGTTGTATCTGCCACTAATGTACTGGTATCTACAGTCAACGAATTATTTTCATTCACTACATTAGCTATATAAAACTTCCCACTTCCTTTCCCTCTCCTATTCTTCAGCTTTTTGTACCAGTATGGTACACCAGTGAACTTAAAACAATTTTCTTTCAGATGACCGTTCTTCTTACAATAAGAACAGTACATCTCACCCTCATCAATATTGCCCCATTTGTGTTTAGATTGTTTACCCCCTCCATCTGTAGCTCTCTTAGTATTCCTAGTATTCACTAACATAGCACTATGCTCCACTCCTTCACTAAATACCATGTACACCTCCCTTTGCTTTTAGAATAGGCCTTATTGATAGATGGCGAAGGTTCCATAACCAAGATTTGATTCCTAATATGATCATAACTCTCATTCAGACCTATGAGAAATTGCATCAACTGATTCAAGGAAGTCAAGTCAGCTAGAGCCCTAGGTGCTCCACATACACACTATGTTGCCGCTCCACAGGTACACTGCGGAACATGCATGAGATACCAAAGCTCATCCTATAATTTCTTAAGACTAGTAAAGTACGTAGCTACAGACATAGTTCCTTGTGATGCTGCACTAATTTGTCTTTGTAAGTGATACAACAGTGGACCATTACTCTCTCCAAATCTTTCTTCCAAACCTAACCAAAGTTTTCGGGTAGAATTTATATAAATGAGGGCTTCGACTATATCCTTCGACATGGAGTTCAAAATCCATGATCAAACCATGTAATCTATCCTAATCCATTTATCAAAGTCAATAGATCCTGGACTAGGTTTTTGACAAGTACCATCGATAAACCCTAATTTGATCTTAGCTTTTAGGGCTATTTTAACTGATCTACTCCAGCTCAGAAAATTATTTCCATTCAAGACTGTAGTAACTAAAGTCATACCTGGATAATATGATCCTTGAAGGTATGTTGGAGTTTCTTCAAGTGAAACCCTTGATCTAGGATCAAGAGTCAATCCAGTAGGTGAATCATATGAAACACCGTCCATCGTCACAAGATCTTCAGATAGAATGCACACCCGTGAGAAGAAAACGAAGCTCCCAAAAATCCTAACGTTGAGTCCTTTGATCCAGTCGCTTCTTCAAGACTGAAACCAGCAATAGAACCGTTGATGCTACTTGTCAATCGACTGCCTTCAATAACCCCAATCCAATCGAGCAAGAATGACGATCAATCTGAACATCGTAACCTTGTGCTCTGATACTATGTAGAGCTCGTCAAAGATGAAGAGAGAAGCTAAATAAAACTACTTTTTTTATTTCTCACAAAAAACTGTACATCATATACAGTCAATAAGAAAACAAAAAATAAGGAGGTCAAAATAAACATTACAAACGACTTAGACAAAATACATATCATAACAATGTTTTACCATAAGAAGCAAGGAATTGAGGTTGAAAGGTTTTGCATAGCTATATTTATAATTATATTGGTTTCTAACAGAAAGTGAGAATCTGAAAACGATTGTCTTTCTATTGATGTCTCACCTCATCTCACAGAATGCGCCCTCCCAGAAGTCACTGATATGACCTTAGAAATAAGCGATAGATTAAAACTAAGTTAAAGTAACTTCAGGAGCAGCGACTGTTTCTGGTATTACGGGATTAACTCTACATAAGTCATCTTTTGTCTCAACTGCACAACTGGGACTGGCAAAAGTGAAGCTTAGCACTGATGGCGTAGGGGCTTAAAACACTGTGGCGCATGATTCATCATACATGCCAAAAGGAAAACCTCCAGATGCAGAGGGAGAAGTATAGTTCTCAATTATAAATGAAGAAAATGATGACGTTGAGTGTAGGAGTTAGTTTTTGATGTCCTTCACTGGTTATAAGCAATCCGTAACTGAAACTATAGTCCTGACCTCTGGTAATTAAAGAGGAAGAGCAGTCAACTGCACAATTTTCAAACTGCACAGAATCAATGTTGTCCTGTTTGTAAGGTTTTTGTGCTATTTGTGCACATTCCTGCATCCAGGAGTGAGCTGCAAAAGAGAGAAATATCTATCATACGAGACTTACCAGGGAATGGAACAAAGTGAAGTCTGGATCCTGAGAATTTAAAAACAAAGGAACGTATTTGAATCAATCAACGATGGGCAAAAATATCCATTCTCATCACAGAATCCTGACTGTTTCAAAAGTTTAATGATCAATTCAGAGAAGCAAAGATTTGGAAAAAGACGTCTTAACATATGCTGACCTACTGTGTAACTTTTTTATAAACATTCTTCCTTGTTCTCCTAGAACGTACGTGAAACAGATCAAAAAATATTTTTAGCAAAACCAGTAACTTGAAACCATCATTGCTTCAGTGAAGAGAAATGGTTCTCTAGAACCATTCAAATATTTTCTAAGATTCTTTCATACCATATTTTACAAAATTCAAATGGCCCAAGTAAGCAAGCTGTAAAAGGAGGTCAGGTTTATCAGCATTATTTTTCAACTCATGATTGATGTTAGGTTAGTACAGTTCTTAACGGATTTAGCTTCTACAGAGCCTAGAACTAGCATACAGTAGTTGCAAGGGTACTTATTTAGAGTATTGAAAGCTGTCAATGTAAAACACCTAGAACCTGTGCAGCATTGAGCCTCCTGGTGGTATCTGCACAAAGTATTCTAGTGATCAAGTCCTTGGCAGATGGAGATATGTTATCACAAGGATTGGGAGGGAATCTAAGATCTGCAGCTCTAACAGCATCAAAGATCCTCGATTTAGTCTTCCCCCAGAATGGAGGAATCCCACTGAGAAGAATGTAAAAGATAACACCTGCACTCCACACATCAGCAACTTGGTCATAACTCCCAGCAAGTACCTCTGCGGCAATATAGAATGGGCTACCAACTACCCCATGCAAATTACGCCCTGGTAATTCAAAAATCCATGGACTTAAAGAGTGGAAATTTGGGACGGTGAGTTTCTCATGTATGGCGCAATCTAAAGCAACAAAGAAGCCAAGGCCTTACCAGGTTTTATGTACGTTGCAAGACCGAAATCTGCCAATTTAATTGGTGACAAGGAGGATTTAGTAGCTAAGAGTATATTTTCAGGCTTCAAACCCCGATGGACAATGCCATGTCATGACAGTATAGAACAATGCCTAAAAATAAACCGAGCATCATTCTCAGAGAATATCCCATGCTTCTCAAGCCTGTGAAAAAGCTCGCCACCAGCACACAATTCCATCAATAAATGCACATAGTTATCATCCTCATACATTGCTTTAAGATTGACAATTTTTGGATGTCCGGCTAGCCTTGTCATTATTTCAATCTCCAGCCTGACAGTGCCAACATCGTACTGCGTGACTAATCTATCTCTAGCAATAGACTTGAAAGCCAAAACCTCACCAGTCACCTTATCAGAGCTTGCCCTTATGATGCCAGATAGTCCCCATCCCAACTGCTCCCCAAGAACATATCGTTCTTTGAATTTTGAAATTTCAGTTGAATCTAAAATTGCGTTCACAAGACATGATGTTTTATAACACTTGCATGATTTCATTGATGGCTGGCCAATGCCATCTCTGTCACATTCATAAGGCACAATCCACATGTTCTGATAACAGCAAAACCCAATTTCAAACTTTATGTTGCCATTCAGATTCTCGTCACCACATTTTGCATATTGTTCTTTCAGACTTTAATGAAACTTATACATTGATCAATATCAAAATGAATCTTTCATCCCCAAAGTATTCCTTCACGGAATCAACTTTCAATTCTCAAAAAGAAATTGGCAGTAATAGTCAATCATCTGAAAATCTATCACAGAGCAAAATAACGCGGGTAATACGAATTCAAGTAACTTGTCAAATAAGCTTGTTCTCTATCTTACACGTTTAATAGTTCACCTTATTCAAGAAACAAAATGTAATTCCAGATACTCTTCACACATCCATCCCCGAACCTACTACCCTTAGAATGCTTATTGTGTTAGCTTAAATCAATTTACATGCAATTCATGTATCGCATACAACATCCTTACGTATATATCAACAACATGTATGCATATATATATATCCAAACATAGGCAGAAGCATAACCGAAACAACCATACCTCCAGCCATTGCTATCCGACAAAAGCTTTATCCATGATTAAATCCCACTGCCAAAATGAAGTGTTTCTGAATCTTCTAACCTCTCAAACTCTCAGTGTAAACTTTTCTTAAAAATGAAATCCGAAAGTTAGGGACCCAAAAACAAACCCATAACTGTCCATATATTGCTCTGGCCATTATAGAGACAATAGATAGCAACAGACCATCACAATGTTTCGGAAACTTTGTGATAGTTGTGAATCTTATGGACCACAAGAATATTCCAACATTTTCCCACTTGGTCTATATAATTCAACATTGACTTTATGAAGAAATAAAATATATGAATTATGGCGACAAGTCCTCTTATAATGAGCAATATCTTCCATTGTTAAGTTGTCAATTTGCGATTATTTTGTATTTAATTATCTTTAATGTGTTGAAATTATTATTCAAAATTAATGGAATTGTCTTATAATTATTTGCAGATGGTTTTCAATACCTTAGAGACGAAATTGAATCAAAAAGATGAAAAAGAAACGAAAAAAATATGAAATTCCAAATCTGGTAGCAATTTAGTCACTAGAAGTAGCCACGTGCAAGGATGGGAACAGATTCTGCAGATTTTGTTTCAAATTTCAAATTCAAAATTTTTATAATCTTTAAAGATTAGACTGCTATCTTATCAAGGTAATCTACAACTTGAAGTGAGATAACAATTATCTGTAAAAGATTACGAGAAGGGAAGAAAAGAGAGGGAAAAAGGCATTAAAAAGGGCAAAACATGAATAGTACACATAGGTACTGTTCACACAGAATAGTTAGAGTTTTCTTTCATTTTTTTCTACATTTTGTTTCTTATTTTTTGGTAGCCTTAGGAAGCTTTGATTTTCTACACGTTTTCTTCTATATTTTCGTATTCTTTAAGAAAGATCAGAGATGGAGACTATGTGTTTTGTTATTTCTTTTATTTTCAATTCCATTATGAGTAGCTAAATCGTTTTTCTTAGTTTACAAAATCCTAGTTATTGAACTCTGAATGTTGTGAGACTTTTGTTCTTTGTTTCAATTGATTTATCAGTCAAGTATTAATTATTTTTTTGGGTTATTATTTGATTGTTTGATTTTATAGCTAGGTGCGCAACTAATTTGTGATTTTATTCAATCAATCGCTAGACTAAACAGGTTGGCGTTCAATTCTTTTAATCAAATTAGCAACTAGGATTTTTGTCTACTACGTTAGAGACATAATTCTAGGAAAAATAATTGTCTAGGCTAAATATATATCGTATGTATGTTGTCTAGTTCGTCGATTTTCTTGATTCGTAAAGCTATTAATTAATTAAATCTGAGATCGTATCCAGGTTATTGATTAATAAGGGTTAATTCAATTACATGTTTTGGTTAACTAAACATAAGAAAAAATAGGTAAAAAAATTTATCACGACGGATGCTTAACTGATAAATTGGTTATTTTTAGTGTCGATGATCAACGCAGGTTCAATAATGAAGGTGACCGAAAGCCAAGATTCATTCTCATTGATTGTTATATTTTCATTGTTTCGCTATTTGTTATTTTTCAATTTCGTTTTCCATTTAAATTCTGTTTAACTCGTAATTTAAATTAAAACCCCCCATTTTGTTACTTTGTTTTGTTTTGAATTCGTAACTCCTTTATCGTTAAAATTCCTCGTGGCAATGATATCCACTTACCACTACTATATTAAATTGTATTAACGGAAGTGATTCTTTTGAATTTGGTTGCAGGCGATAACAGTATCATCCATATATTACATTATATTATGTCTCTACACACAGTCCTTCAACTTAATGAATAAACCATATGTTTATTCTAGGTCTAAACTTAATTAACATTCTCAATATAACAAAATGAATATCTATAGGTTCAAAAACCATGTGAGAAACATCACATTGAATAAGAGTTTTATTGAAAATAATGTACATTCAATGACATTATTTTACAGAATCTAGTCCCATTTGTACTACATGATCTTTAAACTGCTTAGGTGACATGCCTTTAGTTAAAGGATCCGCAATTATCAACTCAGTGCTAATGTGCTTAATGATTACTTTCTTTTCCTTAATAGGTTCTCTTATGGCTAAATACTTGATATCAATATGCTTACCTCGACTTCCACTGTTGTTGTTTTTAGCTATAAAAATTACAGCTGAGTTGTCACAGTATAACTTTAACAGCTTAGAAATAGAGTCCACAACTTTAAGCCCAGATATAAAACTCTTCAACCATACAGCATGCGAGGTGGCTTCAAAACACGATACGAACTTAGCTTCCATAGTAGAAGTAGTAGTCAAGGTATACTTGACACTTCTCCAAGATACAACTCCACTAGCTAATATGAAAATATAACTTGAGGTTGATTTTCTTGAATTAATGTAGCCAGCAAAGTCCGAATCGGAGTACCCAACTACTTCCAAATTTTCAGTCCGTCTGTACATAAGTATGAAATCCTTCGTTCCTTGAAGATATCCCATCTCTTTCTTTGCAGCCTTCTAGTGATCAATACCTGGAATACTATAATATCTTCCTAACATTCCAACCGCGAATGCAATATCTGATCTTGTAGTACATACTTGAGCATACATTAAGATTCCAACCGCTGAAGCATATGGAATGTTCTTTATGTGTTCCTGTTTGAACTCATTTTTTAGGCATTGACTCAAATTAAATCTATCACCTTTCACTATGGGTGCTACACTCAGTGCATAATCTTTCATCCGAAATCTCTCTAAAATTTTGATGATATAGATCTCTTGAGACAATCCCAAAATGCCTCGAGATCTTTCTCTATAGATTTTAATGCCAATGACATAAGATGCCTCGCCCATATCTTTCATATCAAAATTCTTTGAGAGAAATTGTTTCACCTCATATAGTAAACCCTTATCATTGGTTGTAAGTAAAATATCTTCCACATACAACACATGATAACAAATCTTGCTCCCATTAACATTCTAGTTTATACACTAATCCATGAGGTTTTCTTCAAAACCA
Organism: Erythroxylum urbanii; assembly: GCA_027568935.1. Classification (NCBI taxonomy): domain Eukaryota; kingdom Viridiplantae; phylum Streptophyta; class Magnoliopsida; order Malpighiales; family Erythroxylaceae; genus Erythroxylum; species Erythroxylum urbanii. Next base: position 15,029 of record JAOQML010118065.1, read on the forward strand.
AATGAAGTGATGACTTCATGAAATTTTAAATACCGTTAATGAGATGCTTGTTTTAAGTCATATATGGATTTATTAAGCTTACCGACCAAATGCTCAGCATCACTAGAGGAGAATCCTTCTCATTGTTTCATGTAAACCTCTTCCTCTAGTCCACCATTAAGGAACACTAGTTTTACATCCATTTGATGTAACTCAAAGTCAAAATGGGCTACTAAAGCAATAATTACTCAAAGTGAATCTTTCTTTGAAACAAGAGAAGATGTCCCTGTGTAATCAATTCCTTCTTTTTGAGTAAATCCTTTAACAACTAGTCTTACTTTATGTTGCTCAATGTTGCCTTGTGAGTCTTTCTTTGTTTTAAAGACACATTTACACCCAATGAGTTTTACACCATTAGGCAATGCAATGAGATCCCAAACTCTATTACATGCTATAGAATTCATCTTATTTTTCATGTCATTGTACCATAATTTTGATTCTTTAGAACTTATGGCTTGCAAAAATGTTTCAGAATCATGTTCGGCTCCGATGTTAAAGTCCAATTCTTATAAATACACAATATAATTACTAGAGATACTTGATCGCCTTACTCTAGTAGATATCCTTAATGCTGATTCAACATTCTCCTTAGGAGCGTGTTGTGCAACTGGTTGATCAACAATTTCTTGTTGTTCCATATCAACAACTTGATCTATTGAATCAGTATCAATTGCTAATAGAATTTTAGCAATTGGTTGTCTAACATCTATTAATGCTTGAGGGGTGTGAATGACAATCAATCTATCACTTGAGCTAAAGGGATGAACTTCTTGATGTTCCTTTTCTGAAATAGCATCTCGAAATCGATCGCTCCCACTGATTAAGTCATTCTTAAGAAATTTTGCATTTCTTGATTCCACAATTCTAGTGTTGTGAGATGGACAATAGAATCTATACCCTTTGGATTTTTCAACATATCCAATGAAGTAATCACTTATGGTTCTCGAGTCTAGCTTCTTTTTTTGTGGATTATAAATTCTCACTTCATACGGGCATCCCAAAACGCTTATATGTCGTAAACTTGGTTTCTAACCCTTAAATAACTAAAAAGGTGTCTTTGAGACAACCTTAGTTAGAACTTGGTTTAATATATACAAAGCTGTCTTTAGTGCTTCATTCTACAAGAAATCAGGGAGTTTTACATTACTCCGCATACTTCTCACCATGTACATTAATTTTCTGTTTCTTCTTTCTGCCACACCATTCTGATCCGGAGAACTAGACATAGTATATTGGGCAACAATCCCATGTTCTTGAAGAAACTTAGCAAATGGACCAGGTGCTTGTCCATTCTCTATGTATATACCATAGTACTCTCCACCTCTATCTTATCTCACGATCTTAATTTGTTTTCCACATTGATTTTCTACTTCAACCTTAAAAACTTTAAAGGAATCTAAAGCTTCCTCCTTAGAATGAAGTAATTAGAGATACATATATCGTGAATAATCATCTATGAAGGTGATAAAGTATTTCGGACTATTTGCATCCATATCTGGACAATCAATAGTTATATGTATGATTTCTAATAGATTTGAGCTCCTCTTTGCACCTCTTTTAGACTTATTAGTTTGCTTACCTTTAATGCAATCGACAGAAGTCTTATAATGAAAAAAAATCCAAAGTACTAAGTACTCCTTCATTTACCAAATTCTTAAGTCTCTCAATAGAGATGTATCCTAATCTCTGATGTCACAATATAGAGGAATCCTCATTCATAATACATCGTTTTATCCAAGTAGTAATATGCCTAGAAGTATAAGCAGTGTCATTTCATAATTTAAGAGAATAAAGACCATTAATCAAAGTATTATGTCCAAAAACTTTGGATTTATTGGATAATTGAAAACCAGAATCTAAAAAATTAAAGGTAAAATCTAATAGTACAAGTCTTGAAATAGAAATTAAATTTCAAGAAAAACTTGGTACATAAAAGTTATTTTCCAGAGGTAAAATAAAACCACTGCTTAATGTCAAACTGCAAGTGTCGATGACTTCTATATATGAACTCATCTTGCCTCCTGAATAGATGTAGTGTTCACTTTCCACTAGTTTCCTTAGGTTGTGCATACCCTGCAAGGTAATTGAAACATGGATTATTGAACCAGAATCAATCCACCATGTGTTATGATTAACACTAACCATATTAGATTCATAAAAAAATAAATGAAAGGTGAGTATTTCGAGCCAGTTCTTAAAATTTAAGCATTCTTTCTTTATGTGTCCCCTCTTTTTGCAGAAGAAACACTTTAGAGCTTTCTTTATCTCGGGCTGAGGAGGAATCTTGCCTTTTCCCTTATTTTTTCCCTGGTCCTTCTTTTTCTTTCCTTGAGCAGTTAAGTTCACTTTTTCACCCTCTTCCATAGCCAATCTCCCTTCTTCTTAAACACACATGTTCAACAGCTTATTAATTTACCATTTGTCCTTATGTGTGTTGTAAGGAATTTTAAAACGACCATATTGTTAGGACAGAGTGTTCAGAATACAATGAACCAGGAAAGATTATGATATTTAAACTTCTAAAGTTTCTAACTAAGCCGCTATATCCCTCATGCGCATGACATGATCACACACACCTTTTATCCTGATGAGCCTTATAGATGACAATTTCATTATTAAGATGTTGGAAAGAGCCTTGTCAGATGTAGCAAATTGTTCATTGATGGCTTTTGAAAGGTCTTTCACCTTAGTATGTCGTTCAATGAAACCACGGATACTAGTAGATGTCTTAGTGTTTATGAACATCACAGGGAGACGATTGGATTGCTCCCATTTTTCATAAAGACTAACTACATCTAGAGTGCTAGTTTCAGTGATAATATCATAAACAAAACAATTTCAATATGTGTTTTTATTGCTACTAATATGAATCTTTAACAACTAACCTCATTTTCTTTATGTTTCTTATTTTAGATCTCCTCCACTTAACATGACTTAGAGACAATTGGTTCCTTCAACCCAACATCGTTTAAAAGGGATTATATAAGCAATCAAAATTTAGTTTGATTTTACCCTGTAATTAAGGGGTTTAAAACAAGTCAATTTTAAATTTTTTCTTGCTAAGAATAATATCATCTTTTTAACTGTTGCCAACCTTTATTTTTTATATACCACATCTTAACAAATTAAAAATTTGAATTTATTTTATCTTCACCTTACTCAAAATTTTGAATATGTTTTGACAAATAATCCCCTTAAATTCAAACACTAACCAACTGCATTTAGTAAGAAGGGATGACTCATTTAATGTAACTATGTACATCCTAAGCATATTGCATCCTTCATATATCTTCTTTAACTTGTATGACTTGTTATTCCCTTCAGTTTAATTTTTTCTTATCTCATAATACATCGCATTTTTTAGTTGTTGTATAATATGAAACATGTTATTGGTGTTGTTAGAGAAGTGCTTTAAAGGCAATCATCTTTAACACTTATTGTACAAATCATTTTATGGTTAATAAAGGCATTTTTTTATTATTTTGATGTTCATATGTTTATGGATTTGATGTTAATCTTAAATTGATTTAATGAAGTCCTTGATACAAAACATAGCATGGAGGAAATCATTATGAGATCATAATAATGAGATTCCTATCATGTGTAATTATGTTAGTGTCTAAACTTTCCCTAGTTATAGGATTAATAAGATGGGATATCATTAATCTGGATAGACTAGCGTATGTTATACTGCTTAATTAGATCAAGTAGTAGATCTCATAAGCTGTAGACATAAGTTGTTTAGAGTTAACATGTGGATGCTTAACAAGGGTTGTAAGTACATTAGATTGACGTACTATGAGACAATCATATGGATATTCTATCTCAGGTCAATGATAGTCTCATCATAACAATAGTGTAAGTATCCTTTGACTTGAGGTGCTCAAGGATATCTCAGATACTGATCCTGTGCTTTGACTCCATTCATCGATGCCTTTTAGGGGTTACTCATAGAGTGTTTATTGGGTACAGCTTGAGGTATTTGGCGGTAATTGAGTAGCCAATAAAGGATTCACCACTTCTAATGGAAAGAGATGATTCTCACATCCTCTTGTTAGAGTCATTACTAGGGAGTCTTTGGCCAAAGTAGATATGTGTCAAGAAGAGAGTCTTCAATGATACATAGAGTAATGAGATCCTTAGGACAATATTTAATAACACTTGCACTAGATGTGACGTAGTCAGTCTAGTAGGAGGTGACACTTTGACCATACTCTGAACCAAGTGAGGTATAGATGGTGAAAGGACAATTTTCATGACAATATTGCTTATGGAAAATCAAACCACTGACTTTCTGGTCAATTGGGGGTCATGATGTGTTCCTAGATACCACTCTTAACTTACTTGAATTAAGTGTTAATTCAAGTGGCCAACATAACCAGAAACCTAATGGGTTACACATATAGGAGATCCGAAGGATGAGTAAAATGGTCTTGAATGGTGATTCAAGATATGAGAGAGTGTTTCAGGATTGTATCCTAATGTGATTGTGGTAGAAAACGTTGCATGGAATGGATTGGAAACAAGTGTTGTTGGCTTCCATTAATGTAGGCTATTCATGGTCATTAACTTCCCATAACTTCTACTAATGCATGTTATTCATGGTTATTAACTTCCCATAATTTCCATTAACGCATGCTATTCATGGCCATCAACTTCCCATAACTTTCCATTAGTGATGAAGGTTATGTAAGGCCAAATGGTGCAGAAAATTGAGATGATTTTCATGCATCTTTTGTAAGACACAAAATGAAAAGAAAAGGTTCATTTTCCTACACACACTTTTTCTCTCTAACTCTCTCAAGAGTTCTTGTCTTTGCTAGCATAAAGAATTCTAGCCATCTCCTGGTGAGGTTTTGTTCGCTCAAGGTTACACGCGCTAAGTTTTACTAATAATAACTTTGGTAATTACTAAAGGCAACTAAGTTCGCAATTAACCTACTTAAATAACTAATAAAGAATTTAAATCAATCAATAATCAAAAATGGTCTTGAATGGTGATTCAAGATATGAGAGAGTGTTTCAGGATTGTATCCTGATGTGATTGTGGTAGAAAACGTTGCATGGAATGGATTGGAAACAAGTGTTGTTGGCTTCCATTAATGTAGGCTATTCATGGTCATTAACTTCCCATAACTTCTACTAATGCATGTTATTCATGGTTATTAACTTCCCATAATTTCCATTAACGCATGCTATTCATGGCCATCAACTTCCCATAACTTTCCATTAGTGATGAAGGTTATGTAAGGCCAAATGGTGCAGAAAATTGAGATGATTTTCATGCATCTTTTGTAAGACACAAAATGAAAAGAAAAGGTTCATTTTCCTACACACACTTTTTCTCTCTAACTCTCTCAAGAGTTCTTGTCTTTGCTAGCATAAAGAATTCTAGCCATCTCCTGGTGAGGTTTTGTTCGCTCAAGGTTACACGCGCTAAGTTTTACTAATAATAACTTTGGTAATTACTAAAGGCAACTAAGTTCACAATTAACCTACTTAAATAACTAATAAAGAATTTAAATCAATCAATAATCAATATGAGAAATTAATGTGCTAGAGAGTAAACAAAATAGCAAAATTACAGCCCAACCTAAAATCGACCTAGAAATTACCAAGGGAGAGAAAGGAGATTTTAATTCAAAACTAAGAAAACCTGACCAATTATACAATTATTGAATTAATGGGTCTAGACGGTTCTAGGGTGAATTACTCTCTCTCGAGTTATAATTCTTAACCCTAATTAGTAATCCCTAATTCAAATTATGAGAATTGCGATCTCTTAATCTGCAGTTGGTCTAAAACCTAAATTAGTTCTAAAATTGCCTATTAACTTATTATAAATCTAAGCTCGATTTCTCATTACATGACTCTATTGGTTTAACTCAATTCTCTACCAATCGATTCACCTAACTCTCATTAACCTAAATCGATGATTTTTACCCGGCTCACCCTCTCATTTTGTTGCCGAATTATTAAGAATAAAATTGAAATAACAATAAACTCAATATGAAAACACACGAATAAATTTTATTAACCTCAAGAGTCAAAATCTCAAAGTGAGTATAACCGTAAACTCAACATTCACATAATGAATACACCAATTTCAATTATATACTAAAATAAAACTGAAATAAATGGAAATGCTGTCCAAAATGGAATCTCGAAGTGGCGACGGTGGGAAATCACCTGTTTTAAAAAGTACTTCGCGTCTAGCACGTCTCCGTGTTTCTCTCCCTTCTTCTCCTTTCTCAATCTCTTGATCTCTCTAGGTCTGTCTCGGATTTAACGGAATTTCGCTCTTTTGGCATGACTCTCTTCCTCTCTAATGACCGCTGGTGGCTGTCTTGTAGTATGCTATTTAATTTGTAGTAGCCCTAGGTCAAACTTGGGGTCGAAACGGTCCAAAAAATCACTCAAAATTTGAGTTTTCGTGTCAGTCCAAAGCAGGGCACGATCGTGGCCCTACCTGCCACGATTATGACTGGTGATTTATCCTTTCTATTACAATCGTGGCCTGAAGTGCATGATCGTGGCCTAACTTAACGCTCTCTGTCACGATCGTGGCCTCTGGTGCACGATCGTGGCCTGACTGCTTCTGGCTCTTCCTTTTCTGTCACGATCATGGCCACTATGCACGATCATGGCCTATGTCTTTTAGCCTGAAACTCTTCAAATCTTCATCTTTCTTCCCTGTTTACCCTGCAACACTAACACACACATCAAGGTATCTTAAAA
>JAOQML010118077.1:0-36850 GCA_027568935.1 Erythroxylum urbanii
GAATTCTATGATGGAAATTATACATGTATAATGTGAATTGATGATGAAGAATGAAGAAGATGTATGTTGGTTAAGGTTGGGTAGAAATGATGGAAAAGAAGTGGATTAATGTAATGAGTTGTGTAATTGATAAATTTAGCTTAAAGGAAGGGAATTGGTTTGAATGGAGTGGTGGAAGGTGTCATTGATTGCAAGTGTTACTATATGACATGATAAGAGCATAAATTATTATGATAAGGTCTTGAAAATGTAACTTCAAAGTCGTGCACATTAAGTGTTTGATAAAATGACTAAGTAAACCTGGCTTAGGATTTAAGGCTTTATAATGGTATGTATTGGAAAACACTTTCATGTGTATTTAGAGTGAACATGAATTGATGCTTGGATTGACGAGAAATGGCCTAATGTTCTTGGATAAATATGTGCTTAATTATGTTTTGAAATGAGTAAGTATTGGATTAAAAGCATTAAATGCCTTAGAAAATGCAAAAGAAAAGGTAATGTGAATAGTAAGGAAGTAACCATGTGAGAAATTTAATGGTTGAGTTGTACAGCTTAAAGGGAGTGGTATTGTGTTTTATACACTTATGTGATGGTGTATAATTATGAATTTTATATTTAAGTAGTAAATTTTCATCGTATGTCTTTTTATGTATAAAGGCTCAGGAGCTGTGAATTCAGAAGCTCGTACCAAGGATTGTTAAAGTTAAGAGAGTGTATACCTTCTTTTGAGGTGAGTTAGGGAAACCATATTTCTCATATAGGATTAGATCACCCTAAGACATGTATGATGGCTTGTATGTGAATTTTGAACTTAGGTAATGCTTAGTAGAATTTAATCTTAAATGGATACTAATACGTTTATGTATTTATGAAATGACATTGTTTTGAATAACTATGCATTTGAAGCATAAAAAATTGGCTTTTATTTTATGAGATAATGTTTTCAAAATCTTCATATGCATAACCAAGTCATATATACTGCATACATGTATTCTCTTTTGGCTTAAAACCTTGGCACTGTTCTATTTTATCAGTTGGACCAATAAATAAAGGCATGGCGCCTTACTTGATTTTATACTTAAAATTTGAATATGATTTGTTTTGATGATTGGTGAGGAAACGATTGGTCAATCGTGTACTGGGCATAACTGATTTAGCGACCCCTATGCCTTTGACACTGGTACATAAAAGTCGAGTCCCCATATCAACACCTTTCTATGGGACTTATGGGTGATTCCACACCTAGGGTCTGGACACCGACGAGGTCATCACTTAGGGTCATGACGCTCTTATCGACTGTAGTCTAGACTCACCACAGATGAAGTCGAGCTAACACAGAGGATCAGTGGGTGTGCGCGCTAGTTTGTCCTACTAGTGTTGACACACATGATTGTTTTAGCTTATCCAGATTATTTGCTTTCTGACGAGATTTAAATTATATATGTTATATTTTTATGCTTTTGTGTAATGGAACTGGATCCTATGTTCACCGGATGAGTGATTAATAGGCTAGGCCTATATGGTTCCTAACTAGTATGCGATGAGTCATAGGCTAGGCTTATGTGATTTTATATGATGTATGTTCACTTTGTAGGTTATTTATATTGTCTTTATATGTATCGAGTTCTATGCATGTTATATGTTTTTTTTCTGCTCACTGAGTACATAATGTACTCACCCCCTCTGCTTTGCATCCACGCAGGTTAATATAGTGAGCTTGAAACTCTGTGAGGATTGTGCGGTCTTTTGTCATTAGTCTCTCTTTTGTACTTTTGTCGCATAATGGCTCATGAATTATCTTCTTTGGGTTAGTTATCTAAATATGCTTTACAATTTCATAAATTTGACTTTTGACTGTTTTATCATTGTAAAATACCTATTGTATGAACTTTGATCCTATTGTTGAGGCTACTTTGAGTGGACTTTAAAGTCCTGCAGTTGTGTTAAAATCTTTGGTATGAATTTATAAGTGTGTTTAAAGTTGTTTGCAGGTTTTAAAAATTTTAAAATACAGCCATCGGGCTGCCCAAATGTTTTAAAAAATAAAATAAAAATGAAAGACATTCAGTTAGCCTTGCATAGTCAATTTAAAGACACCGTTAATGTCCTTAGCTTAGGTATGCGGTAGTTGTCAGGGGCCCGATCCAGTATCGGGTCATGACAGTTGCTGCATAAGCTATAAGCACATATGTATTAACGCTTCCTAATAAGCTTGTGCTAGAATTGGATAATTGTTTTTGTGTACCTGCTTTGACTAAAAATGTAATGTTTGTTTTTAGTCTTAATAAAGTTGGATTCCATTTAAATTTCAATAACAATGGTTGTTCAATTTATTTTAATGGAAAGTTATATGCTTTGGGTACATTGTGCAATGGTATATACATGTTGGATATGTCTAATCTAGTTCTAAATATCAATAATAACAAAAGAATAAAATGGGATAATGTGAAATCTCCTTACTTATGGCATTGTCGCCTTGGCCATATAAGTGAGAGACGTATGTATAAATTACACGTGTTTTGGGATTATCTCAAGGATAATGGAATATTGTCCTAGTGGACTCCACCTTACACACCATAACATAATGGTGTGGCTGAGATGAGAAACCAAACCTTGTCAGACATGGTAGGGTCTATGATGGGTTTAGGGAATTTACCAAAATCCTTTTGGAGGTATGCACTCAAAACTTCTATTTATGTATTTAACCAAGTCCCATCAAAGTCAGTTGATGTTACTCCATATGAGATATGGACTAATAATAAACCCTATCTTTCTAATATGAATGTTTAGGGTTGTTCTACTTATGTGAAGCGAATTCAGTCAGATAAGCTTGAAACTAATTCTGACAAGTGTCTATTTGTAGGATATCCTAAGGAAACTATAAGATATCATTTCTAACATACTTCGAAACAAAAGGTTTTTGTTTCAAAACATGCTATCTTTTTAGAGAAAAAGTTTCTTCTGAGAGAGGACAGTGGGAGCAAAATTGAACTTGTGGAAGTTCAAGATGCTCAAACAGATGCAGATCAACTTCTTGGACCCAAGACTATTGTTCATGAAGATGAAAAAATAGTTTAACCTTCTGAAACACAAGAAGTTTGCAGGTCAGGTAGGATATGTCATGTTTCCGAGAGATACAAATTTATCATAAATGAACTTAACGACATATTGCTCATAGAAGATGATGAGCCTATTACTTATGAAGAGGTTTTAAACAGTTCAAAATTTTAAAAATGGCTTTAAGCTATGAAATCTGAAATGGATTCTATGTATGAAAACCAAGTATGGAGTTTTGATGACCCACTTGAAGGGATAAAACCCATAGGATGCAATTACGTTTTTAAGAAGAAAACTGACATGAAGGGTAATGTAGTTACCTATACAGTTAGGCTTGTAGCTAAAGGTTATCATCAAAGGCAAGGTGTTGACTATGACAAAACATTTAGCCTAGTAGCTATGCTTAAATCCATTAGGATACTCCTAGCCATTGCCGCTCATTATGATTATGAAATATGCACATAGATGTGAAGACGACTTTCCTTAATAGAAACCTAACGGAGGATGTGTATATGACACAACCTGATGCTTTCATATCCATGAATGGAGAAAAGGTATGCAAGCTTTAGGAATCCGTTTATAGATTGAAGCAAGCATCCAGTAGTTAGAATATCTGATTTGACGAGATAATCAAAGAGTTTGGTTTCTCATAAAATTCGGATGAGCCATGTGTGTATAAAAAGGTTAGTGGGAGTGCAATCAAGTTTCTTGTACTATATATAGATGATATATTGCTAATAGGAAACGATATCTCAACTTTGCAATTAGTAAAAATTTTGTTAGCTAAGAACTTCTCTATAAAAAACTTTAGAGAAGCAACTTATATTTTAAGGATAAGGATCAATAAAGATAGATATAAGAGGATGGTTGGTCTTTCTTAGTTTATATATATAGACAAGATGCTAAAGAGGTTTAGCATGGAGCAATCCAAGAGAGGTTATGTTCATGTGGAACATGGGATTACACTCTCTAACTCTATGTGTCTAAAGACACAAGATAAGAGGACTCACATAAGTTTGATACCTTTTACTTCGGCTATAAGATCAATCATGTACACTATATTATGTACGAGACCCGAGGTATCAGATACTCTATGTGTTATGAGTAGATATTAGTTAGACCTTGGTGATGGTTATTAGGCAGCTATCAAGAATATCCTTACGTACTTGAAAATAACTAAAGATGTATTCTCAGTATATGGAGAAGGTAATCATGTGGTAAGCGAGTATACTGATGCCAACTTCCAATTCGATAGGGATGACTTTAGATCCTAGTCTGGATATGTATTCACACTGAATGGTTTTGCAATTAGTTGGAAAAGTTTCAAACAAGAGATGATTACTGATTCGACAATAGAGGTGGAGTACATTGCAGCTTCTGAAGCAGCAAAGGAAGTAGTTTGAATCAAGAAGTTCATTATGGAACTTGGTATAGTTCCAAGCATAGCTAACCTAGTGCAGTTGTATTGTCTCAACAACGGGGTTATAACGTAGGTAAAAGAACCGAGGTCTCATCAGAAGCCTAAACATGTACTCAGGCATTACCATTTGATTAGAGAGATCATTGGTAGAAATGATGTCAAGATAGAGAGGGTTCCCACTGATTAGAATATAGATGATCCATTGACTAAGCCTATTTCCTAAAAGAGTTTTGCATCATATGTACACGCCTATGGTATTAGATATCAAGGTGATTGGCTTTAATGCAAGTGGGAGTTTGTTAGAGAAGTGCTCTAAAGGCAATCACCTTTAGCACTTATTGTACAAATCATTTTATGATTGATAAAGGAATTTTTCATTATTTTGATGTTCATACGTTTGTGGATTTGATGTTGACCTTAAATTGATTAATGAAATCCTTGATACAAAAAATAACATGGAGGAAATCATGATGAGATCATGATAATGAGATTCCTATCATGTATAATTATGTTATTATCTAAACTTTCCCTAATTATAGGACTAATGAGATGGGATATCATTAATCTAGATAGACTAGCGCGTGTTATACTCGTTGATTAGATCAAGCAATAGATCTCATAAGCTATAGACATGAGTTGTTTAGAGTTAACATGTGGATGCTTATTGAGGGTAGTAAGTACATTGGATTGAACTACTATGAGACAATCTTATGGATATTCTATTCTAATGTCAATGATAGTCTCATTATAGTAATGGTTCAAGTATCCTTTAACTTGAGGTGCTTAAGGATATCTCAGATATTGATCTTATATTTTGACTCCATTTATTGGTGCCTTTTAGGGGTTACTCATAGGATGGTAATTAGGTACAGCTTGAGGTATTCAAAGGTAATTAAGTAGCCAATAAAGGATTCACTACTCTTAATGTAGCTTAATCCTATTAGATAGAGTCCTAATTAGATGGGGATATCATTCTATTGGTTAGTATGATGTAATATGATAAGGATAAGATAGGATAAGATGCAGTCTTACCTAGTAGCATTTTATTAGGATTCTAAGTTGGTCATTTAGAGTTGCCTACAAAGAACTCATTTCAGTTATTCTCTTATCAAGAATTGAGTATGGAAGACACTGAGATGTGACAGAGCATTCCTTTGCATACTTTGAGGGAAGTAATAAAGATTGACTTTTTGTTGTATCTCTTTCGTGTTTGTTGTTGCAATGAATGTTTAGTCCTTTTGTAGTTTTCTTGTAAAGATGTGAGAGTGAAACAACACGAGGGTCGTGAAGCATTTGAGAACAAATTGGTTGGTCGATGGTGGTTGAATCTTACTTTAATAGAGCTAAGTGAGATTGTCGTGTGAAGGAATTGCTGCAACTAGTAGGTAAGTTGGTTCTTGAAGGAAAAACTTTGTAACAACCACCAATATTAAAAGCCAAAGCACACAATCCATAATCCTTTCAAATTGCTACAAAGGAAAGATGGGCCTCACATTGAACTAACTCACTTATCTTTGAATAATACTAAAATTCGTTCAAGGTCATGAAAATTCGATCATCTTGGTCACTAATATTCAATTTTTCAAAATTTTAATCTTTAAAATTGTTTCCATAATCATGAGATTTAGTTTGAGAGTTTTTACTTTTCACCTGACCGAATTAATTAATATAAACCACCATCAAAAAAGAAATATTACAAATTAAGAAAATTTTTTACAATGTTAGCTATAATCCATAGCTTATATTGTAAAATTATTCTAGGTTAGGAGAGTTATGTTATTGGATTCTGTCAATTAAATTTATGTCATAATCCCTTAGAGGAGGGATTTAAGTGGAATTTTATTATGTTTAAATTGGCAACATGATTTGTAATAGAAATATATGCTATTATGGGTGAGAGATGATTGATAGAGAAGAGAGATGAAGAAAATTAGGGCTTTGAATCACTAGGGGAATTAAGCTATGAATTGCTAATTACCACATAACTTTCAATTAAAATAAACTTGATTAGAATTTAGGAAATTTAGGTTTTAATTAAAATAAACTTGACTAGAACTTAGGAAATTTAGGGTTAAATCATTTTGAGATTGATTTGTGATGGTTAAACAATAAATTTAATTTATATCTTAATTTAAGGAATAAAGAATATGATTTAGCTAACCAAATACAACGAGAAAGTTTTGTAGGCAATAGTAAGTAGTATAATAACATAAAGAGTTCAACTAAGAACAGCAACAAACTGGGTAGGGTCAAGCTACCTATGATTTAAGACTACAAATTGGACAAATTCAAGCCACCTATGATTTAAGACCATATGGTCTTTCTAATTTTAGACTAGGCTCAAAGCTAGGGATCTAACCTTTAGGAATAGTTACAATTTTAATTGACCGAATGATTATCAATGTGTGTATGCAAGTGAAAGGAGTAAAAAATTTTAAAATTAAGATCTTGGTTAATATGTATATTTAGTCCAAGGTACTTAGAAGTAGATCTTGCAAGTTAATAAGTTAGAACAAATTGAGGGATATTGTTCATATTTAAATTAGTTTAGTTGAATGTCATTGCCTCATTATTGCATTTGCGTGTTTTGTGTTTTGATATATTGTGCAATTTTCTTATTTTGTTTTTTCTTGATGACAAGCAAACATTTAAGTGTGGGGATGTTTATAGTCATAAATTGTACCATGTTTTGTGGGTAGCTTAGGATGTTTTTGGTGGTTAAATTTAATTAGTGGTTAAATTTAATTGATTAGTGCATGTTTAGTTTATAATTGTGTTAGTTAGTTAGACAATTGTGTCTTTAATATTTTGCGGGTTAAAGCACCTGTTTAAGCTTCAATTTTATGTTTTTGAGGTGTTGTAACATGTTTGCTAGTGTTTCAGGGAAAATATAAAAGAATAAAAGAGATTCAGAGAAGAACTATAGCCGAACCCAGGCCCACTATTGTGGCTGACTAATAGAAGCAGATGTAAGGAACCACAATCATGGCCTGTTTTGCCATGATCGTGATAGAAGGGGAAACAAGGTGCCACACGATCATAGCTTATGTGACAGATAATGAACCCTGACTTTCTAAACTTCATTTTTTGGGGACATTTTAGACCATTGAAGTACAGGAAAAGCCCTAGAGTTACCCTAATTAGAAAATTTATAAAAAGGAAAAAAAGATAGAAAAAGGAGCCTTGATTCAGCCATTTTGGAAAAAGTTTTAAGAGGAGAAAAGAAAAAGAGAGAGAAGAGAAAGAAAAGGAGAGAGCAAGCAGGTCTTTCGATGTTATTTCCTTCCCGGATTATCCAATCAAATTTTAATCCTTATTTTGATATTCCATTTTCGTTCATTTCAAGTATGAGATTGAGATGGATTGTATAATGATGGATTTCGAATCAAGGATGATGTTATAACTTTTCTTAGGGATTTAAACTTAATTCAATGTTAATATAATCATTTTTGTGTTATTTTGATTGGGTATTGCGATTGATTACTATAGATTCATACTTCAGTAACAAACTAAGAGGGTGAATAGAATGTAAAATGATTAGGTTAGGCTAATGACAGTTAAATGATTCAATAGACTACGTAATCAATTTTACTGATTATTGTACGAAGAGAGATCTCGTGTGACACCTGGTAGTTTATTAGAGAGCTTAAGAACTAATTAGGTTATGGATCAATAGTTAATTGAGAGATAACAATTTTGGTGACTCAACTTGATTAGGATTTATTAATTAGGGTTTAGTGATTATAACTCGAGAGAGAGTAATTCACCCTACGATAGTCTAGAACCGACATCCCAATAACACAAAAGTGATTAGGTTAGCATTAATGATAGGAGAAATCCCTCTCTCATAATTTGGTAAATTCTCTTGTTTGATTTCCCATTGTTAAATTGATGATGCTCAATATTTGATTTCGCTGAGATAATTTTGCAAATTAATATATTAACAATCATCCGTGTTTACTTTCCTATCCTGTTTTATTTCATTTATTAATTTTCTAGCCTTAGATAACTTAGGATTAGATTAGTCCATAACTCCTCATGGGATTGACCCTTCACATACTACAATTCACGACCTGTTCACTTACATTAATTTGAGGAATATAAATAGTAAAGCTTGCCACTCCAACCATTTCCTCTCACTTCTCTCTACAACCACCTTAATTCTCTCTCCCTCTAAAATTTTCTCAAATCTCTCACTCCTAATGGGGCTGCGAATTAAGCAGACTATCAAACATGTGCAACCAAAAGGAAATGTCTAAATGTCAGGGTGTAGACAACAAAACCGGGTAAAAGATTACGAAGAACCTTTTCTGATTTACTCGAAAGTGGAAGAAAATGCAAGGAGGATGAAGGAGATGATTAGAGAACAAAAACACCATAGTTGGGACATCCGACGCATTCACAGATACTTCGAGGCTCAAGGTGTTCAACTACCACCTTTATCACCATCACCACCTCTATCTCTATGATGATTTTTTGCTCTAACCCTTTCTCTTTTAAATTCTTTCTTTATGTTTGTTTTATTTTATGTGTATTCCCACCTTATGAGTTATTTGTTTGCTCTTTTCATATTGAGGACAATGTGTTGTCCAAGTGTGGGGAGGGTTATGTGTATGTTTGTTTTTATTTGACCGTGAATTTTTGATATTTTTATGTTTGTTTATTTAGGTTGCATAATGTGATTTGTGTGAATGTGTCAATGGCTAGAATTTAACGGAATTGATTTAGCTTTGAACATAGTGTTTTAAGTTGTGAAGAGTTATTAGCTTGCGAAATTAGTGACCTAGGTTACTTTGGCCAAATATGTAGGTTAATTAGGATACGATGTTAGTTTATTCTCCTTAGGAGGTTTTCATATTCATTTATAATTTTAGGTCAATCGAATAAGTAGCATTGCTAGTATATTTTCATAAGAACAATTATCTAAAGCAACAAGGTAGGCATTAAAAAATGATGTAAATCCTAATTAAATAACTATTATACTAGCCTTTGGGTTATGAATAGAGCTAGTAGCCAATTGAGAATGTAACGTAGTAGAGTAATCAGATCGACATGTATAAAAAATGTGTGCCTTCGCATCAAAAGGCTATAATGACATTTTAACCAAGCGACCTAATAAAAACATAACCTAGTTGAGTAACCAGATCGACATTCATCACAAATGTTTACCTTTAGATAAAACACTAGGTTCATATCTATAAAAATTGACAAAAACAATGTTTTGTCAAAAACCTATCGATCTTGTGAACAAGTTGAATTTTCATGAAAACTTTTTTACGAATAGTTACATTTTTTATTGACCGAATGATTATCAATGTGTGTGTACAAGTGAAAGGAGTGAACAAATTTTGGCATTAAGGTCTTGGTTAATATGCATATTTAGTCCAAGGTACATAGCCGTGGATTTCGTAAATTAATGAGTTATAACAAATTGAGGGATAGTGTTCGTTGTTAAATTAGTTTCATAAAGTTGAATGACACTGCCTCATTACTGCATTTTCTTGTTTTGTGTTTTGATGTGTTGTGCATTTTTCTTGTTTTATTTTTCCTTGAGGACAAGCAACGTTTAAGTATAGGGATGTTGATAGTTGTAGATTGCATCATGTTTTATAGGAAGTTTAGGGTGTGTTTGGTGGTTAAATTTAATCGATTAGTGCGTATTTAGATTTGAATTGTGTTAGTTAGTTAGATATTTATGTTTTGAGTGTTTTATAGGTTAAAGAACACATTTGAGCTTCAATTTTATGATTTTGAGGTGTTGTTACATGTTTGTTAGTGTTTTAGGGCAAATACAGAAGAACAAAGGAGATTTGGAGGAGACCCAAAGTTGAACTTAGGCCCACGATCGAGGTTAATAAGCCACAATCGTCACATAAGCAGATGCAAGGAGCCATTATTGTGGCATGTTCTACTATCATGACATAAGGGGAAACAAGGTGCCACGATCGTTGTCTACACGACAGGCAGCACGCCCTGAATTTCTAAACTTCATTTTTCAAGTACATTTTAAACCTTTGAAGCATCGGAAAAACCTAGAGTTGCCCTAATTTGAAAATTCTATAAAGAGGAAAAGAAAAGATAGTAAAAGGGAGCCTCCATTAAGCCATTTTGGAAAAAGCTTCAAGAGGAGATAAGAAGAAGAGAGAGAAGAGGAAGAAAAGGAGAGAGTAAGTGGGTTTTTTAACATTGCTACCTTCCCAAGTTATCCGATCTAAGTTTAATCCTTCTTTACATCTTTCATTTTTATTCATTTAATGTATGAGATTAAAATGAATTGTATTATGATCGATTTTGAATCAAGGTTGATGTTCAAACTTTTCTTAAGGATTTAAACTTAATTCAATGTTAATATAATCATTTTTTTTGTTATTTCGATTAGGTGTTGTGATTGATTACTGTAGTTTCATACTTCGGAAATAAACCGAGAGGGTAAGTCTAATGTAAAATGATTAGGTGGGGTAAATGAGAGTTAAGCGATCCAATAAATCATGTAATCAATTTTATCAGTTATTATATATAGAGAGATCCTGTGTGAGACTTGGTATTTTATTAGAGAGCTTAAGAACTGATATACTTATGGATCGATAGTTAATTGAGAGATAACAATTTTGGTAACTCAACTTGATTAGGGTTTATTAATCAGGGCTTAGTGATTATAATTCGAGAAAGAGTAATCCACCCTACGAAAATCTAGAATTGACATCCTAATTACATAAAAATGATTAGGTTAGCATTAATGATAGGATAAACCCCTCTCTCATAATTTGGTAGATTCTCTTGTGTGATTTCCTATTGTTGAATTATTGGTACTCAATATTTGATTTCGTTGAGTTAATTTTGCAAATTAATAGCTTGCAATTCATCCATGTTTACTTTCATGTCCTATTTTACTTTCATTGTATTCATTTTCTATCCTTGGATAACTTAGGATTAGATACTCCACAACTCCTTGTGGGATCGACCCTTCACATACTAAAATTCACGACCTGTGCACTTATGATATTTTGAAGCTTATAAATAGTAAAGCTTGCCACTGCAATAACAATGCAAAAGAAGTATACTAAGAGAAGTATGTTGAAACCAATCGGATTAGATTAAATATGAAGATTTCTTTACTTTAGCATTATCCTTCTACTTAATTTCTTTGATTTACTCTGTCTAACTTGCAACATTAATTTACTCATGCTTAATCTAAGCCTAGAATATGCATATTCTTTAAGTATCACGCACAAATTAATAATAGTTATCTAGGAAACAACATATGGAAAGTGAGATGGCAATCATTATGTTGATTCAAAATTAAAATGATTTTAATAAGGAAACCAACTTTTGAATGACAATTAGTCGTTAAATAGGTAGCTCTTAATTTCATATCCTTCACAATAAGAATTTTACAATAATGAAACAATAAAAAAGGCTATACCACATAGAAAAGAGACATGTTACAACAAATTGTGTTATAATTAACTATATAAACTCATCAGCTTATATAACTATGTAGTAGCATAAAACCATAAGTTGAATAAAATAAATGACATGAAATCAATATACAATGAAAGATAAGTGGAACTATTTCAAACAAGTAAATGAAACCATATTAATCAAGCCATCAAAACATTAATCTCTTGGGATCAAAGTGTCTTCCATTAGTTAACTATAATGATGTTTTTGGGTTGTTATAACCTCTGTAATTCACGGAGTACAAAATTTTAAAAGATGATATACCTAACAATAAAAAACACCTATAATGAACAAAATATGATTGCTTTTCTAGTGAAGGATGAGAGTAGTTATTAAGTATGCATCCTTTATTAAGGGGAGGGAATTTGATTGAAGAAAATAATATAAACCTAAATGACCAAACAAATTGTTCATGACCCCACAAAAGGTAAATAAGAAAGAAGATATAATTGATCCTTAAATCCATTTCTAGGTGGTAAAAAAAATGTAACAATGAAGCCAATTTATTTAAGTCCAAAGACAAATTGATTGTTTCAATTAACTCAATGGAAATCATATACCAGAATCAAACTAAACCTAAAACATTAGAAAACAAACAAACATATTGAAGCTAAAGGATGTATTGACAAGAGTGTTCGGACAAATATAAACAACCATAAATGTGACAATTTTAACTTCTTCTTACTTAATAAATATGAAAGCACAACATGTAGTGACACCCACTTGTAAAATCTAACTTTTCTCTAAATTATTCCAAACCTATTAAAGTGATAGAGCAATAGGGTGAACAAGTAAGGATTGATAGGTTAATCAAGGAACAAGGAGTAATGAGTGAGGAGAACAAGCAAAAAAGGAGTAACGAGTGAGAGAGATGAAACACAAGTTATATGACACCAAGAGGTAGAAGAGTTTTTGTTTTAATTCACTCAGCAAAAATGACATTATTTTGTTACATAAACAAAATGACATTTGCATATTTATAATGAACATTGATTAAGACTAGCTTCAAGTTAGGCTGGAGCCATATAACTTGAGATTAAACTTATTTCAAAGGCCAAAAATAAAAAAAAGGTCCATCCTAAAGCAGGGCTAATTAAGGTCGATTATGTTGACTTTTGGTTGAGTCAAATTAGGCTCGTGCTCTTTTTTCAAACCTAAGTTTAATAAAAGTAAAGCCTTTTTAAATAATTTCTAGTAAATTTTGGGTTTATAAGGAAAAAGAAGAGATTAGGAATTAGAATAGTAACAAAATATTGTTTGCATTCATATTATCAATTATGAGAGTTTCAATCTAAAAGTTACCTTAAAGAATAAGAGTGAACCACTATACTACTTAATCTTGTATTAGGGGTTAAGTGTTGTTTGATACTTATGTTGGACTAATACTTAAATGATAAAAAGGTACTACATGGAAATACTATCTTATATTAATTAGATAAGTTACTAAAATTTAACATTTTAAAAATAAAAAAGTTTTAAGAAATTGTATTTAACAGAGATATTTTGGATAAAGGGATATCTTCCTTAATTTCCACTATCAATGCTACTAAATATACCTAGGATTGACTTTAAAATTAATAATTTCATGATAATTGTTATTTACTCTATTTGATAATCCTTTTACATATGTTGTATAGAGTGGAGTGTTAGCTTATCAAACAAATGCATAGTCATAAGTTAATGATGGTAGAGATGAGGATGTTTCGTTAAATATGCAGCTTTGCAAGAAGAGATAAAGTCAGGAATGTAGTGGTAAGAGATAAGTTAAGGGTTGACTAATATTGATGGAAGTTAAGAAAGACAAGGTTTAGGTGGTTTGGACATGTTAAGAAGAGACATCTTGATGTCTCTATGAGAAAATGTAACAAGATTAGACTTAGGGACTGTAAGAGAAGAAGAAGAAGACCTACGAAGAATTAGGAAAGGTGATCATATTATGACCTTACTAGAGCTTACTGAGGACTTGATCCTTAATAGGAAACATTGTTAAACTAGGATTTAGGTTGAGGATCTTACATAGAGAGGTTCTTCTCTTTTCATAGGTCTTTTGAAGCTTTTCCTTTCCTTTTCTTCATTTCTTACGTCTTGTATTTACCCTAAATACTTTTGTTTATAGTACCTGCCTTTTTTTTCAATTGCTTGTTTGCTTTACTTAATTATTTGTTTTCTTTTTTACCTGTTTATTTATGTATTTACTTTTATCTTTAATTTTGATTTTGATTTTAAATTTTAAAATTTTATTTTTATTTTCAACTTTTTTATTATTTATGTAGTTATTTGTTTATTTTTTTTTTCAATACGTTTTCAATATTTTTCCTGTTAGTCTATTAGAAGCAACTCTCTAGTAGTTAGATGTAAGATTGCATACTATTAGACCTCCCTAGGCCTTACATATTAGTAGGATTTCTACTGGGACGTTTTCATTGTCATTATGGTTCGTTATTTTAAAATTCTTATTGTTTTTATATATCTAATTATTTACTCTTTACCTTATCATATTTTAATATAAAAATTAGTTCAATATATGATATTATTGATGACATAAGAAAGATAAGATAAAAGATAAGAAATAGAATAATCAATTATTTTAAATATTTGTTAATATATAATTTGAAATTTATTAATGTTAACAAAAATATTTATGGTATATATTTTATTGTTACAAAAAATTATTTTTAACAAAAAAGTAACCGCTTTAGAATGCTTTTCTGAAAATTCCAAGATATTAAATTAATAGAGCAAGGAGCTAGTTAAGGCTTATATTCAATAAAAGCCAACAATTAGGATACTAAATATATAAGTGCAAACAATAAAATTTAAGGACAAACAAGAAAACCACCATATAAATAATGAAGAAAGTTACAGAAGAAGCAAGATTAGACTTCTTAATTTTATGCCAGAGGTGTACTTAAACCATCCTTTAAGCCCTTGGCTAGCAACAATTGTCAAATCCACCGATTAAGCTCACTACTAATTTGTGCCAAGGTTTTTAATTTATAGGAAAATGTTGTATCATTCCACTCCTCCCATATTGAATGGATGGTGTATTTTCTATCAATACAATGGTGAATAAAGTGTTGATCTCATAAGGAATTGGTAAGAATTATGTCAACTCTCCTATTATTACTTAGTTAATTAAAATAAAAAGATTTGTTTTGATGATAGAAAGTTATTAATAAACTTAAACCTAAACCTAAACTTAAACATAAACTTAAACCTAAACCTAAACCTAAACTTAAGTAGAGTGAAGAATAAAAAATCAGTAGAGAAACAATAAAGTACATAATTAATTGAAAAAAGTTTACTCAAATATCATCTGAATAATAACTCTTTCTAGTATCATCTTTTATGTCACGATTTAATAAAATTATAATGAATATAATAATTTAGACTGATAAAATCTTCTAAACATTTAAACTACACTTTCTTGAGCTATGGCCATTTGGTCTCTAGTTGGTTAACCTTATCTCTAATAAGCTAGCACTCTCTCTTTTTTGAAGTTGAAAGAATTTCATTAACTTAAAACAAAAGCTTGTACAACGCTATAATGGATAGTCCTAAGTATAATTTGCATTAACAAATTTCTACTGACAATTCTCACAAGTGCAGTGGAAAGCTTTAATAAAGACTTAACAAAAACTAAAAGACTCTTATAAGCTCCAATTATCCCTCATTTGCAAGCTTGAACCCTCATATGCTATGTGAACTATTATTGTTTCCCTAACCAATAGATAGTTTTGTCAGTAAGAATATGTTTCTTCATTGATATATCTTTATGGAGTTTATAACTCCTTTGCCTCAAAATTAAGTAAATGCAAAAGTTGAAGGCTATTTTTAGCAAAAAAGAAAACTCATGTTTCAAACTCCTTGCTATGTCACTGGTCGCATATTTATCCATTTGGTCTCGCCATAGTACACATTCAATAAGTTTTGGATTCTTGACCACAAGATAAGTGAGTAATTAGATTCGAAAAACATGTGGTTTATATATTTAGTAGAGAACTTACCTATTGTCCTTAATCTCTATTTGCAACTAAGCAACTTATGAGGGATCATTAAGAATTGAATTTTTGGCCCAAATTAAGTTAAATTAGTGCATTTTATGAGAATAAGCTTAAAAGATATGAACACAATATTCATTAGTGAATTTGAGTAAAGTATGTCTCAACCAGATAACCTTATCCTCTTCCATATGATTCAGATTTTAAATAAGAAGATTATCTATAATGTTGTTTGAACCTTTGAACTTGCATATCCAATTCCCATCCTGAATTATAATACTCACAATGGCATTTAAGGGAATTATAAAGATTTGGTGATTCAAATCCTCCCTCTTATACAAGGGGCTTAGAATAGTCCAATTAAATAAAGACCATATGTTATTCCTATTTTTAACATAGTTTTGATAAATGCATATATCTGATCCCTTATTCTTAGCATTTATATAAGACTACAAGATTACTCCTTTCCAATGCTTGTTAATAAAAGTAGGTATCATTAGGATAATATTCATTCATTTATTTGTTCTATAAGGCCTCCTTGTTAAAAAGTCTCCAGATCCTCTTATATAAGAGGACATATTGCATCACCTAGAAGGAAACTAAGCCAAGATCACCTTTCTACTTAGGTATACAAAGCTTATCCTGTTTAATCTTTTCTCTTTTAGATACCTCAGCTTTCCCTAAGCATGATTTTTTTAATGAATATGTCCATCTCCTTGATTAGTTTCCTGGGCATAAAAAGATGTCACTCTAATGAACATGAATATTCCTTAATACTGAGGAAATTAGTTAAGGTTTACATACATTGGACAAATACTCAATTTCCCAAACATTAATCGTATTTTTAAATGCTTTTAATAATGGAATACAATCCCTAAATTATGGATTTTTGGTAGTTATATGCATCCCAAGATATTTAAAGAGAAATGATGGATTAACAAACCTGATTAATGTTTAAGGATTATGAATATCATAAGTTAAATAAACTCTACTCTTATGAGTGTTAGCCTTAAAACTAGACAAGTCAATGAAGCCACTTAGTCTTTTCATCGAAAGTCTCAAAAGTATAAGGATTAGCTCTATAAAATAGGATAAGGTAACTTGTAAATTCCAAGTTGTTGATCTATAACTCCTTGCATTTATGATAAAAGACAAATATGTTAGTGAGAGCTTCAATGACCAGTGTAAATAGGTAAGAGGATAGAGTATCCTCTTACTTAATCCCTTTGGCTCTGTTAAAGATCTTAGAAGAGCTCCCATTTATCAAAAATGATAAAAGAAGTAAAAGAGATAAATAGATTGGTCTAATCCATAAAAAATATGGAAAGCCAAATTGTTGTAGAAATTTAGATATGAAGTCCCATTTGAGAGTGCCAAAGGCCTTAAAGAAGCCAATCTTGACTAAACAACTTTTAATAGATCTCTTAAAGTTTTACTCTTTTAGAATTTCCAACAATAAAAGAATAATATCACTGATAGACGTTCTAGATATGAAAGATCCCTGAGAGTGATTGATCAGAACTTTAAGTGTATCTTTGAGTCTCATTGTTAAAATCTTGGATATAACTTTGTAAATAATGTTGAATCCCAAAATAAGGCAATGATAATTCGTGGATCTTCGATTTTTGGTCTTTGGGATCAAGAAAATATGTGTTTTATTGAATTCCTTTAACATTTGTTTGCCTGAGAAGAACTTTTGAACAGTTTCTTTTAGTAAACTCCTAATGATGCTCCATATAATTTGAGAGAAGTGGGCACTAAACCCACATGTTCCTAAGTATTTGCTTATTCTCAAGCTAAACAAGATCATCTTAATCTCTAAGGTTAAGACTGGTCTAATTAACCTATTATTTTGCCTTTTAGCTTATATTGTCCCTGATAAACATATCTAGTTCTATGTCAACAAGCCTTGAGGTGATGTTTGTTCCTATTAAATTCTTATAAAATTCACTAGAATTTCCTCAATTCTATCTTTGTCTATATAGGAAGAGCCATTTTCATCATGTAGGAGTGAGATTTTATTCTTATTTCTTCGAGCAAGAACAACATTATGATAAAACCTAGAATTGGTGTTTTGTTCTTTGAACCAGTTTATTCTAGCCTTTTGGAATGATAACAAGTTATATATATGTAAAGTTGAGTTATACTCCTCCAGTTTGTTAGCTTCCAATTTTCTTAGCCTTTGATTATAAAGATCCAGATGACTTTTAACTTAAACTCTTATAAGATTCTCTTTAGTTAAATAGAGATTCAGAGCAATATCTAAGTAAGTCCCTCTATGGAAAATTTCAACCTCTCCCTAACCCTCTATAGTTTCCTTATAAGATAAAATTCTTTAGATCATCTAACCTTAGTGTTCCATTCTTTCTTTACCACATCTTCAAATACTTCTTTTCTTGATAGAAAATTAAAGAACCTAAATAGAGCCTAATAGAAAAAGGTTAGAATTAGGCTTTAGAATCTCAATTATAGAGTGATTAGAGCATAAAGGGGCACCAAAATCAGCATAAAAGTTAGTAAAATGTCTCAAACAGAAGTAGTTCACTAAGACTTTATCTATTTTTTGGTGAATAACACTTCTTATTTTTTGGTACTGCCGATGTAAATGTTCCTAATAAACCTCAAGTCTAAAACCTTGTCTAGTTAACAACTTATTTGGTTAACTTCTAGTTAATTCTTTGCTAGAGGAGAACATAAAGCTCTTTATTGATCTAACCTCTCTCTATCAATTATTAGCTCTAACTTCTCTTTATTAATTGTTAACTCTAACCTCTCTCTAGCAAAAGGACTTTTTTGCACTTAGAAGTTCCCATAGTTTCAATTTTTAGTTAATCATCCACCTAACTCTACTAATTCTTTTGTCATTTCATGGTAAATCCTTATAAAAACTTTCATTGATGCCTGCTTAAGCACTCCCTAGGATTAAGAAGGGATGCAAGAAAAGGAGTTTATCTCACTAACTAAGAAGAGAAATGTGAGTACTTCAAATGAGGGAGATCAAGCAAAGAATGACTTTCTAATTATTAAAAAAACTTTAAAAATATTGAAAGTTGGATCCAACATGTTAGATAGAGTAGAGAAGATACAAAGGTTAACATAGAGGAAAAGAACAGCAAGAAAAATGTAGCTTCAAATAGAACTTGGTGAAATGTAGTTGTTGTAAGTATTTTAATGGAAAAACTAACTTGATTTGAGACTCCAGTAGTAAATAGAGTGGTTTCTCCCCCCACTAAAGATGCTATAGGCAAGAGTTAAAGCATAGACCTCCATACTTATAGGGATTTCATTGGAAAGAGACCTCATTATCTGTAAGTTCGTACTTGGGCCATGATTGGATGGGGAAGCAAAGGCCTTGATAAAATTTTCCTGACAAAAGAAGACACCTATATATTAAAGTTTACTTATGATGCAAAATCGAATGAAGTGTTGGAAATGGAGCCTTGACACTGTGGATAACCAACGTTTATGCAAAAATGAAGCCCTGAGATAGAATTGGATAGAACTAACATAGAAACTATCCTTATTTGAATTAATTTCTATAATAGGCCACTAGAGTATTGGACTTTGGAAGGTTTGAGCTTTCATTCAAATTTAATAGCTAAGCTCCTATGTTTTGACACTCTAATAACTAAGATGGAAAGAATATGTTATGCTAGAATATGTGTCAAGAATAAGAAAAATAAAGAAATCCCTAAAACTATAACTGTAATAAAGTTGAATGAGTTTAGAGAGTTAAGTAGGGCTAACGTTTAGCTTACAAATAAGCTATAGAGGCTTATTAGAAGAAGCTTCATCACTAGAAACTATAATGAGATTATAGCGATAAAGGAGCCATAAAACCTTATTAATCAAGAAGGAAATTAGGAGAACAATAATTCTGAATAGCAAATGAATATAAATAATGAAGGAGGAGGTATGATAGAAGAGGTGCTCAAGTTACAAACATTTTCAAATGTGGAAGCCTTAGGGAAACCAAAGCAAAAGGAGATAGATAATTGCAACTTAGTAGACACTTAACCTAACACTCCTTCAATTCAAAGAAAAGAAACTCCAAAAACAATAGACTCAGAGAAGAAGGAGAGAAATCAACTAGGTTAGGATCAATTATTGATTATAGAGGCAAAATATAGGGACATAACTTCTGCCTTAAAGAGAATATTAGGTAGGAGGTTAATATTGGAGGTAAGTGACCTTTATCTAGGTTCTAACCTTATGTCCATGCATTTTTGGAATGTCAAACGGTTGAATGAACCCTTAAAAAATAGACAGTTAGAAATCTATTTTTAGAGAAAAAGCCAGTAATTATAGGTATACTAAAGACAAAAAATAAAAGCCACCAAACTTCAGACAACATGAAGTTCTTAAATAAGAAATGGCTTTTTGCATCTAATCATATGCATCATTAAAATGGAAGAATAGTTCTTTCTTATAACTCATAATATATTCAGATCTCTAATTTCCTCCACTCTAATCAGTATTTACATTTTACATACCAGCTGAAAGGAATTGAAGATCATTTTGATATTTCTATCATTTATGCTTCTAACTTTGATTTTTATAGAGCTAAAACGTGGGGGGATTTCAGTATTTGACATCCATTCAAAACCCAATGGCTAAAGCATGTTTGCTAGTGAGGGATTTAAATTATATGCTACATATGAATGAAGCACAAAGTATTAGAGTAAGGATGAAAAACATTGGCAAGAAGATAGGAAAAGCTTTTAACATGAGGTTTTTAGATATAAGGTATGTAGCATATCATTTTACTTGGTCAAATAAGCAACAGGGAGATCTTCTAATTAGGAAAAAACTAGATAATAAACAACCTTTGGATAAAGAAATTTCCCGATTCACTTGCCTAGTTTAGAGCTCCTTTATGCTCTAATAACTCTTTAATAGAAGTTTGGAATATCATTGTTATCCTTCCTACTAGATCCCCATTTAGATTTTTTAATTTCCTTATTACTAAGGAAGGATTTCTAGAATTAATAAAGGAATTCTAGAATGTGGAGATAGAAGGATTTAAGGCCTTTTTTGCTAATAAGGAATCTCAAAATAGTAAAGGAGAAGTTGAAAGCTTTCCATAAGAGCATTGGTCCTAATATGGCTCTTAGGCTATAAGCTACCAAAGAAAATTTGAGAAGGATTCAAGAGGAATGCTTTTAGGATCCTTATAATTAAGCACTGAGGATCTTGGAGACAAAGAAGATGGTAGAATTTAAGTTAACCCTTTATGACCATAACTTTTTACACATACAGAAGGCTAGTGTTAACTAGATTAAGGAAGGAGATAAGAACACCAACTTCTTACATAATTCATTTCTTTCTAAAATAAATAATAATAAAATCACAAGCCTGATAGATGAAGACAATAATTCTTGCACTAGTAAGGGAAAAATTGAAGATGTTGCTATTAAGTACTATTAGAATTTATTAGGATCAGATTTAGATAGTGTAAACCATGGAAGGGAATTTAAAATGGTCTCGGGGAATACCTTATATTAGGAGGTCAAGGAAGAACTAATCAAAACATTCTCAACATAGGAGATTAAGCAGGTTATGTTTAGCCTTAATCGAAGAAAATCTATAATTATAGATGGAATTTCTTAAAAATTCCAAGATATTGAGCAAATTGAATAACTCTCATTTATGTTTGAACCTAAAAGACTCTAATTAAAGCAATGTTAATGATATTTGTCCAATATCATGTTAAAATGATATATATATAATGATTTCTAATGTAATTACAAGAAGGCTAAGGGAAACTCTTAACACATAATAAACATTACATAGAGGGCTTTTATTCCTGGTAGATGAATATATGACAACATCCTTATAGTGTAGGAACTAATAAATGAGTATGAAATAATAAAGCTAATTAGAAGTTATGCTATCAATATTGATTTTACAAATGCCTTTGACACATTACAATGGAATTTCATCTTTAAAAGCCTTAGATGGCTTAGCTTCCTAACCAGATTCATACACTGGATTAATAAATGTATTTCTATCACTTCATTCATCATTCTACTTAATGGCAACCTCTCAAATATGTTTAGAGGATGTAAAGGAATAAGGAAGTGGGCCTTATATCTCCTTACCTATTTATAATTACCATTGAAGTTGTCTCCTGAATGATTCAACATAGGATGGATAGCATTAAGAGCTTTATGCACCATGAGAAATATGAAGAAATGAAGATCACTCAATTAGCTTTTAAAGATGAGTTTATTATGTTTAGTGGAGCTAACAAAAAATCTTTAGAATTGATGATAAACACTCTAGGAGACTTTTCTTATATGTTAGGATTAATAATTAACAATTAAAAGAGCGTGATATACATTTCATCTGATGTGCTGAATCCCAATAGATTATGCTCCACCTTAAGACTAGATTCCCACAAACTCCCTTTTAAATCTCCTTAGGCCTCCCTCTTTAACAGTTCAATGGTATGATATAGTCTGAAAGAAAACTCTAATCTCTAAAGATTCCTTCATAACCTAGCTAGCTATAAGGGGTATACTTAAAACTATAGACATAATCTAGGGCTTTAATGATCTTCTGTGCATTTTTTGTACATTTTTTGTACCTTATCAATTAAAAAATTTCTATTTCACAAACACCATCTAGTCTAGGATGCAACAATTTCTCTATGATTTCTATGTAGGAACAAATTAAGGAAACACACTAAGTTACGTTAATTAGCAATCCAAGAAGATGGGAAGAGATAATGGTTGTCTGAAGGTTGCTTTCAATTAAACCATATACTCCATCTAGAGAGAAATTATCTCTAGAATTTTTCAAAGGGACCTTAATGGAAAAAGGCAGTTTAGCTTATAAGATCATATACTGGACTAGAAAAATTATAATGCTTATAAAGCATACGAAGACTTCAATATCTAAATAAGAGAAAGGTGGGATTTATAAAGCAAAACTCCTTTTATAAATAGAAGTTAAATAAGGATAAAGAAGGGGAGTTAATAACTGACTTCCTGGGAAGTTATAAGTAGTATTCAAATGTTTTAAGCTATGATCTAGCATTTTAATGATGCCCATGATGCGATTAGTGAATGAAATTCTTTATTTTTCAAAAAATACTTTATAGAAAAGGATAAAATATATACATATAATTAATTTTTTCATACTACTCCCCACATATAACCAAAACCAGATCCATATGCATATTTTTACTTAACAATTTATCCTTTATAAAAAAACAATTAAATATTGTCGTTGTTATGCCTAAGAAGTTCTAAAAACACCTAGGCTATCCTACTCGTAACTCTATACGAGATAGTTGTAGTTGATAACCCAGGGTCGTCTCCCACGGAGGTGAAATTAATCAACTTAAATTAATTTTTAATTAAAATAAAAATAAAAATAATGCATTCCTAAACATTCTATTCTGATTATTGAGTGAAACTTTTAAGGAAAATTATGAAATTAAATTGAAAAGTAAACGAAAATAATTGGGAGCAAAGGCAAATAGATTAATTGAAGTGAAAAAACTCTTGAGAATTAATTTCACTAATTTAATCTCCTATGCATGATTAAGGGGAAATGATTGGATTGTTGTCTTACTAAAATTAAAAATTAGGTTTTAAATCGATTTGAATAATGAACTAGTCTAACTTTGGTATTCAACAAGTTATTATCTGAATTAAATATGATAACCTGACTACCAATTACCACTTAAGTTAGTGTATTTCTAGTTCTTAACCTAAGTGTCCATAGTTTCACGGTCCGTATTGTAACACCTCAACATATACCCTAGAAGTATTATAGCATGCCTAGGGGGTGTATTAAGAAGTGACCATAATGAATTAAGTACATCTAAGTATAGTTAGAGATATAATGGTGCTTAATGTAAAAGACAAAGATGAATGGATAATTTGTTCACTTCGAAATAGACATACATACTTAGACTTGAAATATGTATAGAAAATTTTAACATGTTTGCTTGGATTTATGAATATAATGTGAGGGGAATTGATAAAGAAGTATTCCATAAGTAAATGGGATGTTTTTTGTTTATATTGGATGTATTTTTATGTTGCTCTTGCATGAGAAGACCAAAGTTAGTTAATTTAGGATGTGTACCTCGCTGGATGGATAGATTCCTCTAAACATATTTCTGTAATTTAACTATATCTTTGCCTATAAATCTCCAAATTGGATAATTTCAATTGTATATTAAACTAGAGACAAAGGTACAAAACTTTCATAAAAGACCAAAATTTTATTATGCCTCTAGGATTTTTTAATTTTGGCTTGAATTTAATTTATGGATGTTGTCCTTTTTTTCAAACAACCTGTAGTTTCTTAGGTATAACTATTAAAGTAATTAACCAAATTGCATTAAATTTATTAAATTATAAAATTAAGACATAGGGTAATGAAATTAATTCATAATATTTTAAGCCAATGTGGGAAGCATGCAATTTTTCTAAAGTTAAGCATATGTGTAAGTTTTGAAAGTTCTAGAATAGGCATATGGAGATGGGAGATGCTTAACATTTTGGGGGTTCTATGTTTAGATTTTTCTCCTCTCTAATTCACGTTCTTCATCCCATCATTTTTCATATAAGAAATCAAGCCAATCTTAGGTGGAAATCAAGATAAAAGTTAGGGATTTTCTCTTCACTTTTATCTCTTCTTACTTTGCTTATGAAGGAGTGAAATTATAAGGATGGAAGTGGGTTTGAGAGGTATAATTTTGGTGTTTTTATTTGGTGAGTCAAGCAAAGCTAAAGAGGAAGGGAAGGAAAGGCAATAGAAGACCTACTTTATTAATTTTTAGGTTTGGGGCTTCATTTAGTTGATTTTTGTATTTGTGTATGATTGAGTGGATATAAAGATTAATTTGGATATGGAATTATTGTTGGGATGTTTCTTTGGTGTTATTTTGGTGTTACTTTGTATGAACTTGGTTATATGTGACAACAGAGTATCGTGTAGTGGAATTCTATCTATGGTTTGTTTGAGTCATAACTCAACCTAAAGGCCTCCTAATTGTGTGATTTCAATTGCATATGAAACCTAATACATAGAGATAAATATCTCTACGAGGGACTCTAACTTAATTCTAGCTCTATGACCTTTGAAATTAAGATAGAAAAGGTCACTTGATGTTGCTCATATTTTCGAGCAGCTTGTGATACTTTACTTATATCTCATGATTTAGAAGTCCAAATGGTCTCATTGTTAGTGCTATAGAAATTATAGACATAAAGGAAAGATTTTCCAAGACACTTAGAAACACAATTCTGACTTTTTCTATATGCATATTAAGGAACAAGTAGTGATATGAATGGAGAGAGTGTTTGTCATGACTGTGGTATTGTTTTTGTTTATGTTTTTTTTACCAAATCTTATCCGAATCTTTTTAAATATATATGAGACCTTTCAAACACGTCCAAATAAATGAAATAGGACTTGCCATGTGTGAATTGGGTGATTGAACAATGGAATTTTAGATTGAGCATAATGCATTCCAAAGAAAACTTACTTGTACCTAAATGATTGGTATGCATTTTTATTGCTCATATGTATATAGTATGATTATAAAAGTGTAATTTCGACACCCTCCTAATTGTGGTAAGTTATGACTTACATTTATGAACACATATATAGATTTTATGACTTGAAATATATTTCATACGATTTGTTGATATATGACTTATGAAATTTGCTAATGGATAAAGGAAATGTTATAGTGCCTGATCTATTTTCTTAGTTGTGGATAGATAGGCTTACTTATAGGGTTATAGTGCAGTTGCTATAGTTTGACACCACCAGTGTCTAAAGCTTTATACCTTCGGGTATCCACAATTTGATATATTTGGATATCCACAGTACCCCTTATCCACACCCACAAAAAATATACAGGCTTAACACAAAAAATAAAGTAAAGAGATATAAACAAGAAATACAGTATGCAAACAAAAATAATCGGTATATGAATGGGCATCTACATTTGTGTTGATAATTTGTATCATTGAGTGTTGAATATCAATGTTCAAGTTTTGAAGGTGAATTTATGATATATGAAAAAATATATATTAAAGCATGTCTGCATCATTTATTTGATTAATTATGCCATCCTTATTTATATTTGTGCAATGTTCATGAATGCATATGCTTGGCGGATGATTGCTATGAGTGGTCATCCAAAATAAATGTTTTCCCCATTAAGCTTTCAAGCTTAGCACAGGTGTTAATCCGTGTAGGTCCAAGTCATATAAGTGAGGTATAGGGAACATCTGTAGGGACCAAGGCCAACAAATAGAAGAAAAAGTACTTTTGGAATGTGTTTTTAGTTAAAGATGATTGTACAAGTAATGGTTAAAGGAAATTATATGTTTTTTTTAATTACCATGTAAATGTAAAAATGTTTTACTACTGTTAAATGATAATGTTAAACATTGGGGAGTTTTGTAATATGTATATGTATAACATTGAATAGAATTGTATACATAGAATGCATGCACAGGAATTTGGTTGCTATATGTGTGGATAGTTGTAGGTTCCATATAGGGGTGTTACATGTATTAAACTTCATCTCTTGAATCTTCATTTAACACTAAAATGATGCAAAGTTTGGCCATTCTATCACATCCATTCAGTTCATAAACTACAACAATAAATAAGACAATATATCCGTAACCCAATCATGCATATTCAACTAAATAGCTATATTAATTCTTAAGAAAAGAGATCACCCATCATATCATACATAAGGTTCATTATACTCAAATATTTCAATACTATATTATTGTCGACAAAAGTTTGAAAATAATAACCCAATAACTACTTAAATGAACTATAACAAGATAACAAGTAACAGTCGTTAAGCTAACAAGAGTATGAATTAGTCAATACCAATAGAACAGTAAAATTAAAGAACAAGCAATAGATGAGGAATGAGATAAGCAAACAGAGGATCAAATAATGACATATTAGAGGTCTGCTACACTCGTAACTTTCAGCTTTGGCTCTTGCCTTTTACTTCAGTTGCTCTCCTCTAACCCAATGTTTGCTCAAGATTAACTCCAGCTCTTGCTTTCGGCCTTTATATATGAGTGAATGAAAGAAACAGTGAAAGAAAGATGATTTTTCAGCCACCACCCTCTCTTGCCTTTTATAGACTATTCCTAGGCTCAAGGTTGCATGCCTTAACATTGTAAGCAGCCATGTATTAAAGCTAGAATTAATATTAAAACTTCTCAAAGGAGTACATGGGGAGTCCCAGGTGTGACTCCCTTGTCACACCTATACATTAACCATACACAGTGGTGACATAAAATCACCACCTTGCACAATGGTGACTTACCAACACTACACTAAAATAAAGAGGTTTTAGACGCTTATGCCTAGACACATCTAATAATTGTCTTAAATAATCTAAGAATTGGTGGAGTTTTTAGACATTTATTTAAGAAAACAAAATTTGTCTAAAAAATATACTAAAAGATAGCCTAAAACTTCTAAAATTTCCAATTGGCAGGATAAGAATTAGTGCCTTTTATGATTTGTAGCAAGTATGCATCCAAGAATAACGATTAATTAATGTCAAAAGCAAGTAATTAATATAAAAAAATCCTTGATACTGCGTAACTTTTTCTTTTTGTTTCCTCTGTAACAGCTGTGCCTTATGCATACTTGCCTCTCACCTCCTCTCTCCCCCTTCTAATCTCTTATTGTTCATCATTTCAATTACCAACACTTAAATTCTCATTAGATCAATCATTCTTTGACGAAATACTTTCAATCTCTTCTTTAATTGAGCTTTTTTTTCCATTTTAAGATACTCACTCCTCAAAATCGTTTACGAGAGAAACCCTAACAATCCCTCCTCTTTCCTTTTTAATTATTTTGATTTTCCTTTTAGAATGGTGCTTCACATTCTAGGTTTACTTATTAGAGTTTTTGTTTGTGACTACTTGTTATTAGTTTCTATTTGATAAGTTTCTACTTTATGATATCTTCCTAATCCCTTTCGCTCTTTTACGTTGCCAATAATTTGCATCATAAAGTTAATTTCCTTTTCATTTCTATTTTTCATGTCAAAAATAAATTTTTATCTTCTATGCGTTTTGGTTTCAGGATCAACTACTTTTAGGCCTTTGTGATTGTAGATTAAAAGTTTGGCTCCACCAATCGTAAGTTTTTTTTAATTATCGGCTTTATGCTCTATATTTTACCATGTTTGTATAAGTATTTAGAAAGTTGTGAAACTACTTTTCTTATTTTCTTACTTTAATTTATTGATTGGTGTTGTTGTGATATTTTTTTCCCTTTCTTTGTCACTGTTGCGTATTGAGTCACAAAACTTATAATTTTCTACCTTTCTTGCTAGGAGTTTTAGACATAAGCTATCCAAGACGAGGTGCCAAATCTATCTAGCAAGGAACTATCCGTAGAGCTTTGCCATAGATTTTTAGTTTTTCTGTTAATAAATTCAAAAAACAAATCTTGTTATTTCTTGCTTTTTATCCTATATTTTCCACATTACATTCTTTTTGCTCTGTTTTTGTAAGTTTGTTGATTCTTTCGTGTAAGTCGAGAATTTCTTTATAAAATGGTTACCTTTTTCATCAATCTATGATATGTTTATATTGTATTCTTTTGTGTGTATTCAGGGTTCAAAACGTTAATGCAGGGTTACATCAAACAGTGTCCTTTATTTGTTGTTCTCCTGTGAAGTCCAACTGATGATAGCAATGGTTTTTAATTTACTTTTTTGGTGACCAAATGTTTAATAAACCCCTTATCTTATTACAATTTCATTATCATGTTTGAGGAGTGAATTAGGACAAGTTGTATTCTAAGTAGGTAATGATGACTGGTCAAGACAATAGTATACCATTATAGTAAACAACTGGACAAGTCTGTCATACTTATATAGAAACTTCAAACGTTCTGCATTCATAAGAAACCTGGTACAAAGAGCAAATTTGACTCTAACGTTTATATTCAAATACAATTTGAATTTAAAACACATCATCAACAGAGTATTGAGGCTTTAGAGAAGAGGACTCGTGTGATAGTGGGGTGATTTTACAACAGTTTGCAACTATTACATGTGGCTTGTGGTTGCAACTTCAGTAACTTTCAATTTTGTTCTAAAATTTTTACAGGTTGGTACTATTACTTTCCTATTTTCTTCAGTTATTTGTATACTATTTATGCTTTTAAGGAGTAAGATTGATAATTAATATGCTTGCTTTGTTATGAACCAGTTTTCATGCTCCTTTAATTCTAGGAACTTAAACTTCCAAAATCAGTTGACAGTTTTCTCATCCTTTTTCTTATTGTTATCTTTACCTATTAATTCATCGTTGTACATGTGAATGAGTATATTAACATTTTGGCTTATTTGGCATTTTTCATTTGTATACGTTTCTTCCATTGTAAATTGATGTGTACTGTTATTAATTTCACTTTGTCTATGAGGAAAAAAATTATATAGACTATTATCATCCATTAATTTTATGCCTTTGATTTTCCATTCATTTATTTCTGAGAATAGAATTGTCGACGAGCATGAAATTGTAATCTATTTATTTGTTTTTATTTTTTAAAAATACATGTGAAGGTTCATACTTGCGAATCTATAAGATCAATGTCCACGAATATGGATAAGAGTTGGATAAATCAACCAAGAAATAACGAGTCTTATATCCAAGGGATTTGTGATTTCATGGAATTTGGAAAACAAGGTGCCCAAAATTGGAAGATTAGATGTCCTTGTAATATTTGTCAACTAGATAGGAAGAAATTATTGCCACTAAAGGAGGTAGAAAGTCATATTTTGTTTAAAGGATTTTATAAGGACTATAAAGATTGGATATTCTATGAGCCAAACACTCTTGCTGAAAATGTTGTTGAACAAATGGGTCATACTGTTATAATGCCTAATCACCTCAGATTGATAGGCCAAGATGATGTTGTATGGTTATTGATGGATGATATTGGATTTAGTATTCCTTGTGAAGGTGAACCTATCTCTGAACCCTATAAGCAACTAGTCACTGATGACATGATGGATGACCCTAGTTTGGCCAATGATCGCCATGATAAAGAACCTAACACATTCACTAGTGAGGAAGAGGCTAAGTTTAAGACGATACTTGATGCTTCATGTGAAGAGCTTTATGAAGGATGTACCACTCACTCTAAGTTTTCGTTTCTTCTACATCTTTTTCACATCAAATGTATGTTTGATTGGCCAGATAAGTATTTCTTGATGTTGCATAATCTTTTACTAGATGCAATTTCTATAAATAACCAATTTTCCTTCCTCGTACTATCAATCTAAGAAACTGATAACAAATTTGGGTTTTGAATATGAAAAGATACATGCTTTTCCAAATTATTGTACATCGTATTGGGGTGGAAAGTCAAGGGAAAATTTTTTCCCTTCATGTCACGTCTCAAGATGGAAGAATGATAAAAAAGAACTTTCTGACTAAAGTGATGAGATACTTTCCTTTGATTTAGAGATTAAAGAGGATGTATATGTCATCTAAGATAGCCGAAGACATGAGATGGCATGATAAGGAAAGAAAAAAGGATGAATTTCTAAGGCATCTGGAGGTTAAGCTAGGTTTGGCTAGTGATTGGTTCAATCCATATCATCTCATGAACACTACTTATAGCACATAGCTAGTGATTTTGATCCCTTATAACTTGCCACCATAGGCATGTATGAAAGCATCTTCGTTCATTTTGTCCATAATTATTCCGGGTAGAAATGGACTAGGAAATAATATTGATGTATATTTGTAGCCTTTAGTGCATAAGTTGAAGTTATTATAGGAAACTGTTGACTATTTGGCTCATATGCTAAGGAAAAATTCAAGATGCAAACTGCTCTAATATGGACCATCAATGACTTTCTAGTTTATGCCATGTTGTCTGGATGGAGTACAAAGGGCTATAATGCTTGCCCATTTTATACTTACTCAACACCCTCGGTTAGGATTGGGAACAAGATGTGTTATATTAGGCATCACAAATGGTTGGCTCATGATCATCCTTTCAGGCATCTTGGGAGAGAAAGAAAAGATAGGTAAAATGGTTAAAACCTCGAAGAAAAAAAGGAGCATAATTTATGACTTGCCTTATTGGCAGCATAACCTTCTTTGTCATAACTTAGATGTCATACATATAGAGAAGAATGTGTGTGACAATCTACTCGTAACCCTCATGAATATTGATTGTAAAACTAGAGATAATGAGAAAGCTTGCATATTCCTTAAGGAGAGGAATGTGAAGCCCCATCTTTGGCTCAAACATTAAGAAGGTGGCAAATTGTTCATGCCAGTAACTCCATATTGTATGTCATCTAAGGATAAGGGGTTATTTTTGAAAGTATTATAGAATCTTAAAGTCTCAGATGGATATGGATCCAACCTCTCTAGATATGTGAATATGAAAAGAAAAAACCTCATAAATCTTAAGAGTCATGACAATCATATTCTAATGCAATAAATCTTTCTAATGGCATTGAAAGCATCGTAGTCCTCATGAGTGACTGACCTCCTTCATGATTTGTCTTTATTTTTCAAATCTTTTTGTTCCAGATGCCTTGATCCTAAACATTTGGATGCTATATAATCAAATATTATAGAAATACTTTTCCACATAGAGATTGAATTTCTTCCTCCCTTTTTTACAAGCATGATTCATTTACTAATTCATTTAGTGAAGGAGATTGAGCTTGACAAACCCGTACACTATAGATGGATGTATCCAATTGAAAGGTTAGTATTATTTTTTTCTAAATAACGTGTTCAATTTACCTTTTAATGCCATTTTATCTCTTTTTTCCAATATTGGCTAACTATATATTAACTTATATAAAAGTTATTTGGCCCATCTAAAAACATACGATAGAAATAAAGCTCAATTAGAAGGTTCCATTGTTAAGGGTTATATTCTCAAGGAGATTGTTACCTTTTGTTCAAGATATCTAGGAGGTGTTAAGACTATTTTCAATCGAGCATGTAGGAATGATGATGATAATCCTCAATCAGAACGATATTTGCTTAATTTTGGTGGTCAAGTAATAGGGGAGAAAAAATCACTCGTACGCCTGATCGAAGTTTGGCACAACTACATCGTTATGTGCTCAGCCAATTTGAGGAATTGATGAAGCCATTTTATAAGTAAGTGTTAATCTTATATGATAAATCATATGGTTGAGTACTTTTTTTTAATTTGTATATCACTAAAAGTACTAGATATCCTTCACTATATACAGTGCGTTCATATATCAAAAGTAGAGAGAGAATTGGAGAATTAGAGTTGATGAAGCTTTGGTAAACAAATTGAAAGTTGATGAATTTTCAAATTGGTTCAAATTGCATGTTATCCATTTGTACATACATTTTTAGTATTTTTTGTTTAAATCTTGTGCTTGAATGATATTTGATTCCTCGTTAATGAGTTCACAAAATCATTTTTGATAGGTATGTAAGATTAATGAGGACACTCAAGAAGGAAGGTTGATAAGAGCCTTAGCTTTTGGTCCGACTCCTTTTGTAGCAAGAGTAAAGAGCTATGTGGTCAATCTTAAAAGAACTAGGAAGACATAAAACAGTGGAGTAATGGTGCTTATAGATGTAGAAACATATTATGAAAAATTGACTAATATTTTTGAAGTAGATTACAATGGAGCATATAGGGTAGTTGTTTTTCGTTATGACTGGGTGTAATAAGCTAAAGGGGTAAAACTAGATAGAAATAATGAACCTTGTGTTAAAATTTCTAAGTTAATCCATACAGGTCGATTCTTAAAAGATGAGCCATTTATTATTTCTAGTCAGGCAAGATAAGTTTTCTATGTCTTCAACAAAAAATAAAAAGGTTGGCATCATATTATTGAAACTAAGCCAAGGGATTTGTATGATCTAGGACATGATCAATAGTCTTGTAATTGTGATCTTATGGTTTATGAAACTTTAAATTTTATGATTGATCCCTTTTTTAGTGTATATGTGACTCTTAATAATTTCTTAATTGCTGCATAATTTCCTTTCTTCACTCTTTTGTAACATTTTAAACTTTTATTATTCAATTGTAATTATCTGTTGAGTGTTTTTTTTTCTTTTTTTTGGATAGGTTTTACTTAGTAGAGGATCATGAATTTTCAAAGTAAGAGGACACGAGTTTTACTTGGTTTAATAACTCCTATAACTTGTCAGACGTCCAAGAAAAAGCTTGTTACTTCTTCATCATCGTCCTAGTGTATTGGGACTTTAGATTCTACATCTTCTCAAGAAACAAAATTAGTAGCAACAAGCTCTTATATTCCTTATCAACTACCAAAAACACGACCAATGGGTGTGTCATCATCTTTTCAACCATCAAAGAAACCAACATTACAATCAAAACTATTAAAAACACAGGCAGCATATTCATTCTCCTCTTAACCATCAGAACATGTTGCTCCATCATTTGGATCATTTCCACCAACGAAAATAACATAAAAAGATCACCTGTCCATAACCATGAAGCCACAAGTTATGCCTTAAGTTGTAGCAATGTTATCCTAATCAAGGCTTTCACAACATTCTAAAGATCATATTCCATCAACTACAAACTTGCAAATAACCCAAGATATAGAAGTTACTCCAAAATCAAGTCTAGCAAGAGCAAATCAAGTTACTAAAGGTGCAACAATTGGTCGATCAGGAGCCCCTAAAACCCAGTCTACAGTTGACCCAGTGAGACCTTCTTAACCTACTGAATATGCAAAGCCAGTTGGCTCTTCAATAGTATCACAATAATTTCTTGGGTATTCTTCTGAAGGAGTAGGAAATATGGATGAAGAAAACATATATGAAAATAGTTAGCACTCATCTCATCCCAAAATAAAGAAAAAGGTATATCATCTAATGATTAAAGTTGCATGGACTGATAAGTTACTAACCGATCCAGATGAGGTAGTCTACATTAAAGGTATATTCTTTTTTTTGACATAATTATATACTTTCATCAAATATTTATAGAAATTTGATAATTTCTTTGTTTGATTGAATAGAAGTAAAAGAAAGCGAACCTCTTAAGCGTGGCACAATGAGTAGGGCGATATCTTTGATGCATGTTTGGCTTTTTCCACATAGTCGGAGAATTATAGTTAAGTTTAATAGTTTGACCAGCCAGTGAGGAAGGGAGGTGTTGCTTTTGTGCATTTCCTGTCTGATATTGCTAAAAATGGGTCTTATTGTCTTATTGGAGAAAGTAGTTAGAGGCATGTTGACAAGCATTACAAAGAACATATTGTGAAAGTTATTCGGGTATACTTTGACACTTTATCTTTGTGATCTTTGTAAAGTATTCAATTATATAGTTAGTTTTGTTTATGATTTCTTATAATTTATAAATGTAGGAGAAATTTGTGTTACCAAAACGAGTTGAGATTGATAAAAGATTTCTAGCACATGTCAATAAACATTGGAAATAGTATAAGTGGGGGCTTCAAAGCAAGTATTATTTACCTAATCTCACGAAGGAACAAGTAATAGAAAATGCACCTGACAATATAATAAAAGAGCAATGGGTAAGATTGGCTTCTTATTGGCATTCATCTAAGTTCGAGGTATAATTACTACCTTGTATGTAAAAGCATATCTGTTAGCCTTTTTTGTTGTATTTTTCTTTAAGGATGTGATTATTAAATTAATTTATACTTGAAAATATTTTATTTCCCAGGCACTTTCTGAAATTGGAAAGAAAGCACGAGAATTTCAAGATCATGTTCATACTACAGGTTCTAAAAGTTATGCTCATAAGAAAGTTGAATTTGTAAGTTCCTTTTGTTATTGGTTAAGACATTGTGCTTAACTGACTTTTGAAGTTTTGATGTCTTCATCATATTGATACTGAAGTTTGGTTTTCTTAAATTGCTTGTATTAGGTGGATGAAAATGGAAGAGAACCAAGAGCTTACGAATTATGGAGAACCACACATGTAAGAAAAGATGGAGGGTATGTGGAAGAAGGCATAGAGTTACTGCTGGTATGCATAGTTAGACCATAAGCCATATTAATTTATGAACTTTTTTGGTTTTTATTATTATTATTATTATTATTATTATTATTATTATTATTATTATTATTATTATTATTATTACTATTTTTTATTTATTTTATTATTATTATTATTATTTATTTTCTTTTTGTAACATTAAAATTCCCTTAGTCTTTCTATATCTCCATATCTATCCTTCTATATAGACATATTTATCTATCTATATTTTTCTCCCAAAGACGTATTAGGTTAGTAACTCCAAGAGGGTGTGAGGGCCACGTGCTAGGAGGAATGGATTCTCATTACGCCGATGAGATCTATACTAGTGGTTCGGTGCGTGCCACAAGCAAGCATAAAAAAAGGGACGACATATTGAGAATAGGCTCTTGGAACACTGGGACCCTCACAGAAAAGTCTCTAGAATTAGTAGAGATTTTAGATAAGTACATGATATACACAGCCTGCATTCAGGAGACTAAGTCGTCAGGAGCTAAAGCTAAGGAGATAGGGAGGTTCAAATTGTGGTACTCGGGAAATACATGGAAGCAGAATAAGGTAGGTATCCTAGTGGTCCAAGAGCTTCTAAATCAAGTGGCGGGGATCATAAGGGTAAATGATAGGATCATAGTGGCAAAATTGTTCTTAGCAAGGATGTTCTCCACGTAGTCTGTGCTTATGCTCCGCAAGTTAGGTTAGACGAACAACAAAAACGTGTATTTTGGGCAGCATTGGATGAAGTGCTCTGACAAATTCCTGACTCTGAGCAAATTATCTTAGGAGGTAATTTTAATGGACATATAAGAGCTGCTTCAGATGGTTATACAGGAACTCGTGGGAGTTTTGGATATGGCACTAGAAACCAAAGTGGAAATGTCTTACTAGACATGGTAGTGGCGTTTGAGCTGGTGATAGCCAATTCTTTTTTTAAGAAAAACGAGGCGCACTTGGTGACGTTTAAGAATAGCACGACCAAGACACGGATTGATTATTTCCTTGTCAGGAAGAGAGTTAGAGCATGGTGAAAGGATTGTAAAGTGCTCCCGGCTGCATGCCTATCAACCCCGTATAAATTGTTAGTTTTGGATCTAGGGATTAAGGGATGGAGGACACATCGATTTACTAAGCGATGTTGTAAAATTAGATGGTAAAATCTAAAAGGGGACATGGTGGAACATTTTAGGATTCAAATCCAGTATAGAGCCGTATGGGCTATGGGAGGAGATGCAAATAGGATGTGGGAAGGAGTAGCCCCTATAGTGAGGGAAACTGCTACAAAACTCCTAAGAGTCTTTAAAGGGCAAAGGGACAGGCAGATGGAATCCTGGTGGTGGTCGGGAGATGTTCAGGGGACGGTAAAGGCGAAAAAGAGAGCGTACAAAAACCTAATAGCAAGTACAACATATGCGGAGCGGGTAGCCAATAAAATAAGGTATAGAATGGCAAAGCAAAAAGCAAAGAAGACAATTTCAGTAGTGAAAGGAGAAGCATAAGAATCTATGTACAGGGATTTGGATACGTTCAAAGGAGCACAAAGAATTTTCAAGTTGGTGCGGGATAGGGCACGTGCGACGAAAGATCTCAACCATGTCTACTGTATACGTGATGAAGCAGGTCAGGTACTCACAGAGACACAGGCCATCAAGAGTAAGTGGCAGAGATACTTTTTTGGCTTGTATAACGAAGGCATCTCGATCAATAGAGAGTTAGGTGAACCTGTCGTATCAGAGCATTTTTCAAACTGGTCCCAACCCGGTAGGGTCACAAGGGGCAAAATTACAAAAATTTTGAGAGTAATGGGGAGCAGAAGGGCAGTCGGGCCGGATGAGATCCCTATAGAGGTATGGAAGCGGATAGGATTTATAGGTATTGA